>BSQZ01000004.1:10097006-10102006 GCA_033239005.1 Lamellibrachia satsuma
GGGGCCATGGCCGAATGCCGCGATTCGTAAACAAAGTTAGTGGCGATAAAATACTGACGATTGAGGACATATATTCCAGTTGTGTACAATGAACTATATTCATAGATACCTTGATGGTGCATCACGATTTATTTGTCTCGTTCAGACATTACATTTAACCATAACATATGTGTAGATATAGTGTAAATGTATTTATATTTAAATAATTGCTTTTCAAAGTATCTATATTAAAAGTATTTGATATTTTAATTCGGTTAAATACTTATTTAACTACTTTTCAAATAGTTCATATGTTCCAGAGCCACTTTTCAATAATCCTTAATCCTGTATACCATAAATATTTATGGTAGCCAGTGTGAGCCATCAGTTTATTTTCACTTCCATTCCTGCCTGCTTGGATGACCAGCTTTTTACTCCCTAGTTAGCCTTGCCCAGGTAGACAGTGGCCAGTGTGTCGTCCTCATTCCCTAGTTAGCCTTGCCCAGGTAGACAGTGACCAGTCTGTCGTCCTCATTCCCTAGTTAGCCTTGCCCAGGTAGACAGTGGCCAGTCTGTCGTCCTCATTCCCTAGTTAGCCTTGCCCAGGTAGACAGTGGTAAGTAATAATAATAATAATATGACTTCTTTGGCGCCAATATCCTTGCAAATTCCGAGCTCAGTGGCACAATAAAACCAAAGGATTAGGCATTCTCGTGATCATGTACAATGCGAAAAGTTGTCAACAGATGGATAGGCGTGAGAAGATGCTAAGGAAGATAGGCAGTATAAAAAGATAGGTTTTCAGATGACGGCAAAATGAAACTATAGTATGTCGTCTATGTTCTCATTCCCTAGCTAGCCTCGCCAACTAGACAGACAGTGGCCAGTCTGACGTCTATGTTCTCATTCCCTAGTTAGCCTCGCCAACTAGACAGACAGTGGCCAATCTGACGTCTATGTTTTCCGTCCAGGTCCTAGCTCTCTCAACCGTATCTTTCGTTGACTAGTGACTGCTGGCCTGCAGTAACCACCACATGCAAATCCAGTGCTACCCGCTTTATAAACGCCGTCCTCAGAGCGGGGAGTTCGGATGAGCCCCTTTTTGAGATAAATTTGCTTAACTGTAAACATATTCAGAAATCATCCCATTAATCCCCGGCTTAATTTGTACGCTAAAACCCCATTTTCAAAACCTTGAGGACGGGCCTGTTATATGAACACTTCATTCAAAGTGAACCCGGGAATATTTAATACTCTTCGATAAAATTTATGTTCGAGCCATCCTCTTGTGTAATGCAGAACACACACCACGATTAATTCCCATTATAACAGTTCTGATGATTGTAGGAAAAGCGTATCTATAAAAGTTAAACGTTTTGACTTGACTTGCCATTATTTCATTGGGCAACTCTTTGAATACTCTGGCAGGCACGCTTACAGTCAATGTTGGCAATTTCTTAAGAATATCTAACCGCCTGTTCTTGTATCTGGGTCATCACTACCAGAATACTTACGCGTTTTAAAATCCTCCTCACATCACTGTGCCAACATGTTAAACTTTCAAACTTTGCCGCCTGAATACATTTTCCTCATGAAATAAAATAACTACGTTCGGCTTCTGCGCAACGTTTTAGGTTGTGGAATTGTGGTTTGTCGTCAGCAGCTATACAGAAGACATGCCACCAATACAATGATAAATGATTACCACTGGTCAACAGTAATTAAATAAGGACTTCATCAAGCGCAACGGAACAATATCGTTTATAGTAAACCCTACTGTTATGTATACCTGGTCACAACATATATGTTTCAACAGTTCCAGCATTGTGCTTTATGCGCAGCTTTTACACCGTTCTAAGCTGGTGTAACAAAGTTATTGCATTGAGGCTGAAGTGGCTTATGTTCTCTGCACTCGTTTATTACTAGATCCTTTTTTTGTGATATCGGTTTTATAAATGATGCCTTGTCTAAGCGAATGTGCGCCTACTTACCATGTCAACAAAGCCTACACGACTCGGTTATTGCCTACGTACTGACGTTGTCGTTCCGTTGCCGTTACGTCGTTGTCACACGCGGTGTGTTCTCCTGTAGTCCGGCCGTGGTGACAATTCCGATACGGACGACGAATCACCATTGTCCTTCAGCACCTCAACGACATGATTTATTGAGGTAGCGTCGAAGTCATGCCCACGTAGGCGAACGACCGACACACGCTCGTAAGTGACAACACCGACCAAGACATGTGACCAGTGTCTCGGCAGTACATTCGGTGGTCGTCGCGAAGGTTCCTTTAGTACGAATTTAAAGCAGATATTACAATCCGATCCGCCCAAGTTGTTGCTGCGTCGCTCATCCGCCGTGTACGTCGCCCATCCGCCGTGTACGTCGCCCATCAGCCGTGTGCGTCGCCGGAGATCAACTTCAAACAACCGCATTCGCCAATTCGGCACCAGGTGCTGCAAGCCGATTGTTATGGAAATGCAACTCGTTGAATTCTTCGGCCAGTCGGTCTCCTCTATCGCTCCGGCGACAATCGGCCGGGCCGCCGACTTGCTTTGTGATTGACCGATATAAATTAATGTTCGTCGTGGCAACAGCTGGATCCCGGTCGATGGCGACAGCCTGGTAGGCTTCATGGAAACAAGGCCGTCACAGCGGAGAGCACTGCTGAGACGAAACTTTTTAGAAAGCCTAAATGTGATAATAACACCTTTGATATTTTACGGGGCTCTCACTGCACGTTCACACCATGCTTCTGTTTCATATAGATGTAGTGCGTGACAGACTGTATTCCGAATTAGGTTTTTGTATCCCTAAATACAAACATTTTGACAATTATAAATATGGACATAACTGAAAGATATACACGGATGTGATTCCAGGTGGCTGGCTCTGGATATCTTGGTACAATTTTCCTAAAATAGCAATCAACGTTCGTAGCTGAGAAAATAGTGATAGTTTTCGTCAATCTTAAACCACATCCATGTTTGCAGAATAGCTTCGTCATTGACGGTATAATAATTACTATTTGATCACTACGATCATGACAAGTGCTCTTTCAGCACGCACGCACGCACACACGCACAACCACGCACACGCACACGCACATTGGCTGGTACGGAGTCATTCCTATATATATATATATATATATATATATATATATATATATATATATATATATATATATATATATATATATATATATATATATATATATATATATATATATATATATATATATATATATATATATATATATATATATATATACACATATATATATATACACACACATATATATATATATACACACACATAATATATATATATATATATATATATATATATATATATATATATATACACACATTATACACATATATATATATATATATATATATATATATATATATATATATATATATATATATATATATATATATATATATATATATATATATATATATATATATACATGTGTATGTGTGTGTATGTGTGTGCGTGTGCGTGTGCGTGTGCGTGTGCGTGTGTGTGTATCTATATATACATTCACGAAATTAACTTTCGTTAAATACATTATTTTTATTGCACAGTATTGGCAATCTATGCATTTGGAACATTACTTATTTTTTCGTCAAAACTAAATTATTACGTTTGACATTTCACTGACATAACAATATAATCCAATGTTTTAGTTTTATCTAGGACGGCCGGACGTTACACAAGTAAGTGCAGTGTCAATACTACGTTTCCCTTGGTACAGCGGTTAAATGAGGTAACGGAAGTTTTCGTAGACAGTTTTATAGAACAGAGATCATGTAACTGCACACGCACAATCAAGCATACGAATTGTTGTTGGCCTACCTTACAGCCTTGTACCTTTGGCGTGAACTTTCTCGCTGACGGAGAGTCAGTCAGAATGCGCCTATATAGTAGCCGGAGAAATCAATGAGTGTGACAGCTGACGCACCTCGCGGCGTGGCAGCGGCACCAGCTGTCGGGGCCACAGTTGGCCGGTGTTTCCCGACCAGTCGACACAGGCAGCGTCGACATAGTGACACCTCGTCATGCACCAGCCCGTGGACGGAGCACCGATGGGAAGATATATGCAATACTGAGATAGAGGAGTGAGTGAGAGAGAGAGAGAGAGAGAGAGAGAGAGAGAGAGAGAGAGAGAGAGAGAGAGAGAGGACGGGGGGTTGTGCAAATGTATTTATGTAACAAGATCGCCACATTCAAAACAAACAGCTGTAGATGGCGCGTTGACAAGGAACCTTTACGCTTCGTGCTGCTCCAATACGTCCCTACGTCTATTTCATTCAGACCTGTGTAGGCAATGGAACTGGCATTCCACCGCGGTGTTGACGCATGTGACAGCGACGACAGAATCAATTTCGTGTCATAAAGACTTAGTCGCCGCTTGCCAGGTGTCACCGAGAGGGAGTGGGATATATATATATATATATATATATATATATATATATATATATATATATATATATATATATATATATATATATATATATATATATATATATATATATTATATTTTTCAGACCGAGATTGAAGATCGAGGAAAAAAGTGGATAGCGTTTTGCATAAATAAGGGGATTGAGTTGTGTGTATATATACACGCGCGGACACGCACGCACGCACACACGCACGTACGCACGCACACACACACACACACGCACACACACACACTTCTGCTCTGTTACTTGGCAAGTTGCAGCGTGGATCCAATAATTTATGCATTCGGGGATTGTTTCAATGTGCGAGGAAACTGCGGGAAATGTCATAGCGTACCGGTCAGCACAGAACTCACGGTGTATCAAAATTAAGGTAATGGTTGTTTGTGAAAAGAATTTCTTACATAGGTTGCAAGGAAAATCTGTCAATGACAGATGAGTATCAATCTCCGGCGGCTCATACCGGCACTTATTCACCTGCTTCCATGGCATTCCCTTGAAAGCACTGGATCAATTTCCTCATCTGTCTCATTGCTAGCTACGGCCCTGGCA
>BSQZ01000004.1:10707006-10929506 GCA_033239005.1 Lamellibrachia satsuma
GTAGTAGCCTCTCAGAGAAACTGGTCAGAGGTAATACAACCTAGCACTGCCCATAGTAAAATTAAAAAGACATTTGATGCCTAGCTGATGAAGCCATGTGGTTTGTGAACCCCCACCTTCTCATGTCTGCCCAGACATGTCTTATCAGCTCACACAAACATTGAAACCACAAGCTTTTACAGCTAGCTGTGTTGGTTATCTGGTACCAGCTGGGGCTAGAATTGATCAGTAGACAGACCAGTGCAACAGTCAGGGCCCCTGTCCCTGTCCCGGACCCTGATATTATTTATTAGCATGCTCTGAAAATAAGGGCTGATCGGAGGCTTATTTTCAGAGCATGCTCTGAAAATAAGGGCCGATTAGAGGCTTATTTTCAGAGCATGCACTGAAAATAAGGGCCGATCGGAGGCTTATTTTCAGAGCATGCTCTGAAAATAAGGGCTGATTAGAAGCTTATTTTCAGAGCATGCTCTGAAAATGAGGGCCAATCAGAGGTTTATTTTTAGAGCATGCTCTGAAAATAAGGGCCAATCAGAGGCTTATTTTTAGAGCAGCAGCTCTTTTATATCTGCTAAATTTATATTTGGATTTTTAAGGAAATATTTGCTTTGTAGGTGAAATAACGTGGAGAAATAACTAGATAAACTCATAGCTGCACAGCCTTATTTTCAGAGCATGCTCTGAAAATAATGGCCGATCAGAGGCTTATTTTCAGAGCATGCTCTGAAAATAAAAATGACAATGCAAGTCCAATAGACAATGCAAGTCCAATAGGCCCAAAAAGGACATTTTTAATTCATTAATCAATAAAAAAAATCAGTCCAACATGCAAATTTCCTGCCCACCTCCATCGTTAACAAAATCGGCCGAGCTAATTAATGCACCCGCGCGGGGAATAGGAACTATTCCATCCTGCGTGTTGATTGGTTAAATCAGCTTCCGGTTTGCTCGGGAAATAACAAATTATGGGCTGTTATTTCCAGAGCTGCTCGGTAAATAGTCAGTGCGTATTTTGGGTCAGCTTGAATAAGCCATTGGCATTGCTGGCAAAAGATGGTGCCAAATGGCAGAGTATAATTTTTTTACTTTTTAGTTATGTAGAGTAATCATTATTATTATTAAATATTTCAATATGAATTCGTGAAAGTAAAATGCTGCTTAATGCTGACGTAAGCCGGTAAAGCCGTTGCTGACAATGGGCGAAAATCGGTTTTACTTTCTGACCTAACCATGAAAGCGACCACCTACAGCACCCAAACTTCTCCTCACATATCTACTATACATATACACATGTCACGTGGCCAAAATAGTACATTTACTTTCTCAAAACGATCAAAATTTTAAAAAGAATTAAACCAACCTATCGCCCTCTCCTACGGCGCAGTGGCGTCTACGCGTAGCGCCAAGGCTACCGTAAAATCGATGCATATGACAAGGCGTCGTTCAGTTTCACCAAAACTCTGTGCGGGGGGGCGGCTGATTAATTCAAACAGAACAATTATGTATTTCTGTTTTAATTGTGCGTTGATGCGTGCATGCTTCATTGCGTGTAATTAGGTATGTTTCAGTATTATTTGTATTTCTGCTACATGTGACATGTCATGTTCTTACATAATTAGTTTTAATCATATTATCATCAGATTGTTATATTTTTATATAAATTTTAAGTATGTCTGAATGGACGTTGTCCAGATTTACGGGGCTATTTTAATACCAATTGCGTTTTTAAATACAGTTATTACGTTGGCACCAGTATTAACACATAATTTAAAGCACACTGTCGAATCTAATACAACTGTCCTCAATTAAAAATAGTATTATTACTTTGTCACAAAATCTGTTAATAGTATGTATATGTTGATACCACTTATATCTTTAGAGATCAGCGGTTGTTACCTCATATATTCAGTATGAAGTTAAACATAAAAAATAAGCATATAACGCATTCTTCAGTTTTTATTAAGCATGTAGATGATTTATACATCAAAAATAGATTATTAAAACAGCATCACACCCATACATCACTCAATATTAATACATCACAATTTATTTAATTTACAATAAATTGTTTTACTAGTTGCAGTACACACGCACGCACACACGCACACACACACACACGTATAATAATAATAAGTACACATTTTTTAAAATTATGTTTACATCATGACTTATTCCAAATTTCTCACGTTCGTGCAATAATTGACATAGCCCAACTGAAGATGGTAATATCAATATTAAGTCATCAGCATACATTATGTGATTAATCAAATGTTCATTCACATTACATAGACATTGAATAAATAAGGGGATAGTGTCCATCCTTGTCTAACACCATTAGTTACTTTGAATTTCACACAATATACAGCACCCCATCTAATACACATGGTTTGGTTTTCATACCTGTAAGCCAATGGACATAATATATATATCCTGGAACACCCATTTGACTGAGTTTCTTAAGTGTTCTGTGGTTTACTCTGTCAAATGCCTTACTGGCATCAAGAAAACATACAAATACACTACCGTTAAGTGATCTATATAAATCAATTACTTCTTTTAATACGTATATACACTGATCAGTTCCGTGTTTCTTCTTAAAACCAAACTGGTAAGGATTAGTATCCATGTACATTTCAATCCTGTCTAAAATAATAATTTCAATAAGTTTACTAAACACACTAGCTAATGCAATTGGATGATGATTGTCTTTAGTTTTTAACAGCTTTATCTTTAATTACTAGTACAAGTACAATTGACAGCATTGACTCAGGCAGACATCCATGAGCAATACAGCTAGAAAAACACATACTTAAGAATGGCTCAAGTAAGTTGGATGCATATTTTATATGCTCTGAATATACACAATCAGACCCACACACTTTATTAACATCAAACTTTTTTATCATGTGTTACTTCCTGCTGAGACTTCAAGGTCCTCATATGAAGTGTCAGTTATATCCACATGGTATCTACTATCTACATTAATGTTATTGACACAATTCAACAAGTCAGACAATTTTTTTTCCCTATAAATCCACAATTTCTTTTCCACTTGAAACACCTTCAATGATAGAAGGAAGTGGAGTATTACAATTGTTTATGGTCCTTATCTCTCTCCAGAAAGCCTCAGAGTTAATTTCTTAGCTAGTGCCTCCTTAGTCCTTATGTAACATATTTTCATTGTTTTTGATAAATCGTAGAGCATATTTAAATCTCACTTCACTTCACTCACTCACCCCTGTCTGTGTTTGCCAGCATTCATCCACATGCCTCTGGTTTCTCATACAAATCGTCAACATACTCTGCCCAGCCAGGCTTATAAATGGGTATAGTTCTTTTTATTTTTATGTGTGATTTGCTCACCAGCATGTAGCAGAGAGCTTACTTTGTACATTTTAGTTATAGCATGTATATGATTTTTATCACTGCAGTTTGTTTTTACAACCTGTAACTTCAGTAGGAACATGTATCTCATGCACAGGGTTGACTGAATTACTTTAATTTTGTACTTGAGTAAAAGTAAAAGTAATTCACCTAAAAACTACTTGAGTAAGATTAAAATTACTTTGTAAAAAAGTGCTTGAGTAAAAATTAAAACTACTTTTCAAAAGTACTTGAAGTAAAAGTAGAAGTAAAAGTACAACACTTAGAAATAACAACAAAATCATGGGTGATATTATATCAGTTACACAGCCTGCATCTGACAACTGTTTTGCAACCAATCTGCCTATAACAAAGTGTTCCCAGACAGCCTTAGCTGGTCAATCGGTCTGCCACCCTTGAACATGGTGCTCACTTGGATGCTTGGAAAATTACATTATCATTAATGAGAGCTCACAATATCAAATAATTTCAGTTAAATACATAACTTAATTAATGATGAGGCACAATTTGTCTTTTTATCGACCTGTTCCACTGGGGTATGGGAGGAGCTAGACTGTACAACAGGATATGTTTACATTGTATATGCAGGTGTGATTGTATCTGAGTAGGTAGAGGGTCAGTCCAGTAGTAGTAGTAGTAGTAGTAGTAGTAGTAGTAGTAGTAGTAGTAGTAGCCTCTCAGAGAAACTGGTCAGAGGTAATACAACCTAGCACTGCCCATAGTAAAATTAGAAAGACATTTGAGGCCTAGCTGATGAAGCCATGTGGCTTGTGAACCCCCACCTTCTCATGTCTTCCCAGACATGTCTTATCAGCTCACACAAACATTGAAACAACAAGCTTTTGCTGCTAGCTGTGTTGGTTATCTGGTACCAGCTGGGGCTAGAATTGATCAGTAGACAGACCAGTGCAACAGAGGAATGATGTTGCTAATTGCAATTAAAAGAGCCCTGTCAGGGCCCCTGTCCCTGTCCCGGACCCTGATATTATTTATTAGGCTATTTTCAAAGCATGCTCTGAAAAAACGGCCGATCGGAGGCTTATTTTCAGAGCAGCAGCTCTTTTATATCTGCTACATTTATATTTGGATTTTTAAGGAAATATTTCCTTTGTAGGTGAAATAACGTGGAGAAATAACTAGATAAACTCATAGCTGCACAGCCTTATTTTCAGAGCATGCTCTGAAAATAAGGGCCAATCAGAGGCTTATTTTCAGAGCATGCTCTGAAAATAAAAATGACAGTGCAAGTCCAATAGGCCCAAAAAAGGCATTTTTAATTCATTAATCAATAAAAAAATCAGTCCAACATGCAAATTTCCTGCCCACATGCATCGTTAACAACATCGGCCGAGCTAATGAATGCACCCTCGCGGGGAATAGGAACTATACCATCCTGCGTGTTGATTGGTTAAATCAGCTTCCGGTTTGCTCGGGAAATAACAAATTATGGGCTGTTATTTCCAGAGCTGCTCGGTAAATAACCAGTGCATATTTTTGGTCAGCTTGAATAAGCCATTGGCATTGCTGGCAAAAGATGGTGCCAAATGGCAGAGTATAATTTTTTTAGTTATGTAGAGTAATCATTATTATTATTAAATATTTCAATATGAATTCGTGAAAGTAAAATGCTGCTTAATGCTGACGTAAGCCGGTAAAATCTAAAGGGGACTAAAGCCGTTGCTGACACTGCCAGTAACTGGGCGAAAATCGGTTTTACTTTCTGACCTAACCATGAAAGCGACCTCCTACAGCACCCAAACTTCTCCTCACATATCTACTATGCATATACACGTCATGTGGCCAAAATAGCACATTTACTTTCTCAAAACGATCAAAATTTACAAAAAAATTAACCAAACTATCGCCCTCTCCTACGGCGCAGTGGCGTCTACGCGTAGCCAAGGCTACCGTAAAATCGATGCATATGACAAGGCGTCGTTCAGTTTCATCAAAGCTCTGTGCGGGGGCGGCTGATTAATTCAAACAGTACAATTATGTATTTCTGTTTTAATTGTGCGTTGATGCGTGCGTGCTTCATTGTGTGTAACTATGTATGTCTCGGTATTATTTGTATTTTTGCTACATGTGACATGTCATGTTCTTAGATAATTAGTTTTATTCATATTATCCTCAGATTGTGTTATATTTTTATATAAATTTCAAGTATGTCTGAATGGACTTTGTCCAGATTTACGGGGCTATTTAATGCCAATTGCGTTTGTAAATACAGTTATTACGTTGGCACCAGTATTAAAGCGTACTGTCGAATCTAATACAAGTGACCTCAATTAAAAATAGTAGTATTACTTTGTCACAAAATGTGTTAATATAGTATGTATATGTTGATACCACTTATATCTTTAGAGATCAGCGGTTGTTACCTCCCATATTCAGTATGAAGTTAAACACAAAAAATAAGCATATAACGCATTCTTTAGTTTTTATTCAGCATGTAGATGATTTATACATCAAAAATAGATTATTAAAACAGCATCACACCCATACATCACTCAATATTAATACATCACCATTTATTTAATTTACAATAAATTTGTTTTACTAGTTACAGTACACACGCACGCACGCACGCACGCACGCACGCACGCACACACACACACATATATATAATAATAATAAGTACACTTATATGGCGCACATGCTGAAAATACATAGTTTATGAAATTAATGAGTTAACTAAATGAGGTAGACATGATGCACGTGTTGCATATATATATATATATATATATATATATATATATATATATATATATATATATATATATATATATATATATATATATATATATATATATATATATATATATATATATATATATATATATATATATATATATATATATATATATATATATATATATATATATATATATATATATATATATATATATATAAAAACACACACACACACACATATACACACACACACACACACACACACACACACACACACAATGATAATATGAATAAAACTAATTATCTAAGAATATGACATGTCATATGTAGCACAAAGAAAAAAATACAATATAATACAATACTGAAACATAATACACGCAATGAGACATGCTCGCACGCACAATTAAAACACAGAAATACATAATTGAAATAGCAGCGCCGCCGCACGGAGTTTCGGTGAAACTGAACGACGCCTTGTCATATGCATCGATTTTACGGTAGCCTTGGCGCTACGCGTATACGCCGTAGGAGATGGCGATGTTTTGGTTTAATTCTTTTGTAAATTTTTATCGTTTTGAGAAAGTAAATGTACTTTTTTGGCCACGTGACATGTGTATATGTATAGTACATATGTGAGGAGAAGTTTGGGTGCTGTAGGTGGTCGCTTTCATGGCTAGGTCAGAAAGTAAAAGATTGCCCAGAATTGTGTCAGTGTCAGTGACTTTGTATGGGGATTATCAATACATTGTCGAAATTGCAACTTTTAATATTTATGATACGTATTGGAAACTAACTGATTAATAGTTTATATGGTGCAATGGAGACATTTACATCGTGGTTTGAGATGGCGTTCAAGCGTTGTGTGCTCGAAGTTACATTTCATGTCAACGGCCTTGACCTGACCTATATGCCAATATTTGGCAGACTTCGTTCACTGACGTAGATATAAAACAGTGGTTGCGTCGAATTCCCAAAGATACGTTTGCATGCAAATATGATCGCGAAGTAGCCTGGATTGGATTATATTAATAGCTTTTGGCCTGGCGACTATGAACAGTTTATGAAATGTTGTTGACGGTGGAGCGCCACCGGCAGTACTAGCGGTTTCGGCCAAAAAAATTTACGAAAAATATATTGGCATTTATTGCGAAGTAAATAAAAGTAACGGAGTAAAAAGTCGCGTCACTTTAGATAAAACTACCTCGCTACAAGTAAAAGTATTTAGTAAAAATTCGGTACATGCCAATTACTTGAAATAGCTACTGAAATATTGTAACGAAGTACTTTTACTTCGTTACATGCCAACCCTGCTCATGCAGATATTTGACAGTGACAGTGAGCATACAATATTTATTGATGTCCTTTTCAGTCATATTGTTACATCTAATCATTGCTGCACAATTGCTCGTGCTATCCATTAGATTTGGAATATCATTATTACACTTTGAACGGTATATGATCCTTGCCACTTACATTATATATAATATCAATATTAGTTATAGTATATCGTGAAAGTCATTACTTGTCATAACATAAATTTAACATATGACCAGCAAACATTGAGTTATCTATGTCACGTATGTTTGCATTCCAATCACCGATAACGTAGCAAGTATTCATCAGAAATTGCCTTGATAACACCAAGCGTTTCTAAATAGGAAGGTTCATTATCACTACATTGATATGGCATATATACATAAAATATTAGACATTTCTTTGTCCCTATTGTAATTTCAACTGCAACACACCAGTCAATATGTAGGTAAAGGGGTTTAATGTATTTTTTCAAATTTAACATTCCCCATTACTGTAACTCTCACTGTGGCGTGACAGTGGACTAATCCATCTGAGTAGTAGGGGAGCTTTGTGCCACCCCTTGAAACTGTGTTAATAATGATAAGTTGCTCCATCTGATGAGTTCTATAGATGCATGTCGTACTACCTACGAAGTTACGGCCTTTTGACTAATGGCAGATGACAAAAGGCACACAAAATCAATCATTTTGCATGTATAATTGTGATCAGGCACCCATGAGCTGGGTTGCATAGGGTCCGATGAGCTGGATAATGGGTCCCTGTACTGACTGGCACAACATTCTACCATATTTGTTTGTGTTTAATAGGACATTCTGAAATTGTCTGAGTATTTATGTATGATCCATTAGGATTAGTATTTAGTTTAGGCCCAGTATGGGAGCGGTCGGTATTTATCACGCTCAACAGTAAAATATTATTATTGGCAAACCTATGTGCAGAGGAAATTAAAATATTCAGTGCACTGAAAAGCTGAACCCACTCCTGATTACTTTGTCACACCTACCCTGATGAATTATTTGAAGTAATTTTTTATTACGGTCAATTAGTCATGGACAGGGTTAAAAAAATCATGATTTAAAAAAAATTAAATCGGATTTTTAAATTTAAATCAGATTTTTTTTATTTATTTGATTTTTTTATGTATTTGATTTTTTTGAAATCTGTTATACACAATGTCATAAAATATTTGACTATCAGGCTATCTGGTGTCAATACAGCTACACAAGTGTGCGCACTTTGTGCTTTTGTATTAAAAAACTCACAAAACTTTGTTGATCTCGATGCTTGTAAACAATTATTTGTGTTAAATTCATATAAATCAGCGATTAAAAAAAACGGAAGTCAAAAAAATCGTAAATCAATGATTTTTTGGAGCAAATTAAATCAATGATTTAAATCAAGTGATTTAAATCAAACAAGATTTAACAAGATTTGCCATCCAAGCCAAAGGCCCAGATGGCAAGTGGACAAGGAAGCCATTGGCTTATCGAGAGTCCAACAATGTTCACCTACTTATAACCCGCCCTTCTGATATATGTGTCAACCTTGTTTTTAAACATATTCACGCTGCTAGCAGTTACACAATCTGTAGACAGTTTGTTCCATTCATTTACTGTCCTCTGTGAGAACGAGTGCTTCCTGATGTCCAATCTACATTGATCCTTTACTAATTTTACCTCATGTCCTCTAGTTCTGCTATCCTTCTTGAGTGAGAAAAACATATTTCTATCAATATTTTCATACCCATTCAATATCTTAAAAACTTCAATCTGATCTCCTCTTAACCTCCTTGTCTCTAGAGTTGTTAAACCACATTCTTTCAGGCGTTCTTCATAACTAAGGTCTCTAAGTTCTGGAATCATTTTAGTTGCTCTCCTTTGTATGCGTTCAAGCGTATCTATATCCTTCTTACGATATGGTCTCCATGCTTGTATACAGTATTCTAAATGAGGTCTAACTATTGCTTTATAAAGAGGTATAATTAACTTTTTTCCCTGGTCATGGATAGAGACTATCACAGAGTACTTTGAAGATGTATTTGTATCAGTGCTTTCAGGTCACCGGCTTGCGGAATCGGCCACCAATGAAGAGGGATGTGTTCCCTGAAGAAAAGATGAAGGACGCCGTTCACAGTGTAATTGAAAATCAAAACCGATGTACACTTGGTCATTATGTGAAAGATGCCATGAGGAGTGTAGATACTGAAGACCGACGGTACAAGGAGTCGTCTGTTATTAAACAGGTAGGTATAAATTATATATTTAGAGTGAATATATAAATTCTATATTTAGAGTGAAGAAATTTTGTGTTTGGATATTTATATAACCCTAGATATGTACACGTGTAAGTACATGTGTACATACTTATTATACTCTTCGTCTATCCGTTGATTTAATGTTTTGCATGTCTACTGCTTCCAGGTGTTTACCGATGCTGAAGAGGAAATAGCGGGAGTTGATTGGTTGCATGGTTTCCTTAAAGGGGAACTGAAGCAATTTTGTGTTATGCCGTATATTTAAATATATATTATCTAACTATGCATTAATGGTGACAGATACCTGCTAATTTATGACATAAACTGAAAATTTTCGATTTTTTGCGATTTATTTCGCAAATAGGCATTCTGGAGCGAAAAAAAAGATATGGGTCTCTGTTATATATACAAGTGTTTACACACGTCAACAAAATAGTGTTTTTGTTGGTTCCAAGTAAAAAAGTTAAAGAAATTACAACAAAACACGCAAAAAATCGTGGAAAACGCCACACTTCTCGAACACACGAGACGCTAACCAACGAGAATATGCGATAACGGAATACCGGAACTATTTTTTACTTGTTGACAAGATGGATGCATCGCTTGTGACAGTTTTACCAGGTCTGCTACTAGTGATTAGTGGTTTACTGAACTTCCGTAATAGTTATCTATCTTTGGAGAAATGGAAACCACAGACGAAGAGTCTAGTTCGACAGGCCACACGGAAACAACCGTTGACAGTCGTAAAGTGTCACCGAGTGTGCGAGTCACGCTCCAGACTCCAGGTCGGCTTCGCCTTTATTGACGTTGGGATTCAGGAAAAATTACAACAGCGCTTTGACTGTCAACGATTCCTGACTAGGTAATGTGATGTGGTGAACCTGTGGAAACTGCGTCCCGATGTCTGCGCACGTTTACGTTGAGTCATCATGCTGCGCCGAGGAAGCTACCATGCCTAGGGCTAGGCTATGGCTATGCCTATGGCTATGCCTATGCCTATGCAGCTATTTGGGGTAAGACCACAGTTGACCTTCCTGTTTATTGTTTCACACGAATGTAGGGCGCATGAAATTGTAAAATGGTAACTTAATAAATTAATATTATGTGACATGAGTGCCTTTGAGCAGGAATATTCACAGGTTTGTTTGTAGAAACTATTGGCTGTGAAACAGTGCATTTTTTAAAGAGTTTAACTGGCGGAGGGATTTATGGGAATTTTTCTGCTATGGGCCACGTGGGCGCATGAATACATGGCTATTTTTGTCCATATTGATAGGCATCGCACGTCGGGGCGATTTAAAAGAGCTGGAGGTATGTGATTTTGATAAAATTTGGTCAGTATATCAATGAGATGATGGCAATTGCTGTGTACAATTTTAAGAATTTTTGATGGTCACGTTTTCTTATAATCAGACAAAACGTTAACATGGCCACCAATGCAATTCTCAACTGTGGTCTGACTCCAAATAGACGGAAGTCGGGGTCACAAACACGTTTATAAAATGTTGATATGCTTATGTTTTGGTCGTTGTTATTAGCCTAATTGTGGATATTACACGTAATTTGGATGAAATTATTAGTTTGTTATAACAAATTTCTTATATTTTTTGTAATTTGCAATTCTGATAATATAATTAGGGCACATATTTTTGAAAATAAATTAATAAATAAATAAATACGGTTGCTAACCTGTCCAGTGTTGTGTGTATTTTGACTTAGACAATTGTCGGTGTCAGACTGGATAATATATTATTATATAAATATGTTATTGATTCCATCTAGTCAACAAGACCATTACTGGTTAAACGCCGCTACTATTTAAACTGTTTAACAGTCTCCCTTAGGAGGTGTCCTTTAACCGATCTACTAAATATAAAACATGTCAAATAAATGTACATTTTAGTTTTGTACTATAACGTTTGATGTGTACGAGCTGATATATTGCGCAAGTTAATGTTGAATATGATATTTCATTGCTAATAAATACAATTTGTTTATTTTTCATATGCTAAAATAGTATTATAGGGCTTGTGATAAGCTAAAAGTCTACAATAAGCAATTTTTAATATCAACAATAACAGTTGCCTTTCCAAAATGTCTATTCACCACATACCAATACGAATTTCATGTTGTGTGCAGTACTTTGCAACCCTAACCGTAGCTAACCCCATCTCTAGCTAACCACATCCCTGGCTAACCCTATCTCTAGCTAACCCCATCCCTAGCTAACCATAACTCTGAAGTGGTTTACATAAGATATAATCATTCCCATAGGCACAGGTTGATAGGAAAAGTGAACAGTTTGCTTGGAAAAGGCAGACAGCAGTAGCAATCACGAACATCATGGTACAGATCGGATGCCAAAATGGAAAGTTGGCGAAAATTAGGGGGTATGACACAAGTATGTGACGGAACAGGTAGCCATTTTGGACTAGAGCGGTCGTTGGTGATATTTATGTTGTGGCCCAGTGCGTTAGCAACATTGTGTAAAAAATTTGGACAGAATAGTTGTATTTTGGTTGTGTCACACCCACTTGAAGCACTGCGTAGATCAGCATTTTCAAATCTGGCCGCGACTGGCATCTGGCCATGTGATACCCTTTTATGGTGGCGTATCGAAATCAAGCCGTTCGCCTTGTATCTTATCAACTAGAAGTATGAAAGCAGTCACATAAACAATAAAATTGGACAAACCTGAATCATTGGAATTTACCCTAAATCCTGTTAAATGTGAAAAATGTCCAATTTTCTTACAAAGTTATGCCACGTTTGGTTTAAAATCAAGCAATTATATGAATACTAATTTTAAAATAAACTCATTAGTATATTCAAAGGGACAGTAAGCAGGCTTCATTGGTTCGCAGTGCTATGTAAATCTAGTGTATATGATCTATGATTTATCAAGTGTCAAAATCGACCTATAATTAAATTATGTGACTGGTTTTCAGCTAATAATACGGGCAAAGCATTGTTTAGACTTGGCTGTCAAACAAATAATAATGACTTGACAAGCAGGAGTGTTCCATAATGTGTCTACATATACACAGTGCCGCAATTTGATATAAAATTTGACACTTTCTCAAACAAAAAATTCCCTATTTGGGGTAAGACCACAGTTGACCTTCCTGTTTATTGTTTCACACGAATGTAGGGCGCATGAAATTGTAAAATGGTAACTTAATAAATTAATATTATGTGACATGAGTGCCTTTGAGCAGGAATATTCACAGGTTTGTTTGTAGAAGCTATTGGCTGTGAAACAGTGCATTTTTTAAAGAGTTTAACTGGCGGAGGGATTTATGGGAATTTTTCTGCTATGGGCCACGTGGGCGCATGAATACATGGCTATTTTTGTCCAAATTGATAGGCATCGCACGTCGGGGCGATTTAAAAGAGCTGGAGGTATGTGATTTTGATAAAATTTGGTCAGTATATCAATGAGATGATGGCAGTTGCTGTGTACAATTTTCAGAATTTTTGATGGTCACGTTTTCTTATAATCAGACAAAACGTTAACATGGCCACCAATGCAATTCTCAACTGTGGTCTGACTCCTATGCCTATGCAGCACCGTGTGCCCGACCGCGTTGGTGCTTGCATCACCGCACGAAGGCGAAGACGATGATTTTGTAGTGATATGCACAAACAGAGCGGTGCTAGATGTTGGTCTGCATGATTTGCGTGCCGACTCATTGATTCGCCCTATAGCTAGCAGGTCAGTAATTCAATTGTTATCGAATCATTGCCATTTTAATAATCACATTTTTTCTGCATATTTCTCCGAGCCCGAGGGCGAGGTCCGAACTACAATGGCAATGCAAGCAGGCTTTTCTCTTTATTTTGTATCAAATCTAATGAAGTGTACCGTGACTGTATTTTAATATTGTGTTTGATTTTGTGTTGAATAACATTGATGACAATAATAACTTGAGGGTTTATTTAATTCATTATGTGAATATATATATATATATATATTCTTAAATGTTACCGTAATTGTGATTGTAATAATTATTGTAATCATGACTACATTAGTAATTGTGATTGCAATAATTACTGTAATCATGATTGCATTAATATTCGTACTTGTAATCACCCCTCTCTCTCTCTCTGTAGCACACCACAACACATTGTTGTTTGGTACAATGTAATCATTTAAATAACAATAATTAACTACTGACAGTATGTAATGTTCACAGTTTTGCAACTATTATGATAATTATGGAATTAGTGCTATCAACTAACCCTGACAAATTATATTTCAGGCTCAGGAAAGGCAAGACAAGTAATCCCATCCTGCGATGTGGGAAGGATCTGTGATGTCTACTCTGAACCGAATTGAATTGATGGAAAGTTTAGCTATGGAGATTGACCTAACACAGGTGAGTGTACTGATAGTCTGATATAGACAAATTGTGAGGCACCCACAGTATGCAGCAGGTCGAAAAACAACCTGGAAAACTGCAAAAATTCCCACTAAAATATTAATAACTGAATGATGTGAATGCCTTCTTATCCATATCCCACTTCTGTCAACAAAAATGTTACCTGCAGCATCTTGCATGTCACTACACACAATTTCATTTATATTAAGACCAACATAAAATATATCAATAGTTTATTCACATAGAAAAACAATTACCAAAGAAATAAAGCTAACTAGAACGACTGAAACCAAGATTAAACACTGACTAAAAACAGTGACTTCTACCACCGGGAAATACAACCTGGAAAATGGATATCACAGTTACACACATCATTATTATGCCACAACATATCAAATATACTGGTAGTTTAGCTTAGGAAATAATTAATCTTTATAATGCCAAGGCATTTTAACTGTTTCACTATCATCATCTGTACCAATGGCAATAGACTACTTGTTTTGATTGGACAGTAAATGTACACCAATCATGTGTAACAATATTACTTGTTCTGACTGACAGTAAACATACACCAATCATGCATACCAATACACTACTTGTTCCTACCAACAGTAAATGTACACCAATGATCTCATTCTGGAATCTGCACCATTTTACTACTTCTTCTGACAGTAAATGTATACCAGTCATGTGTATCCAATATACTACTTGTTCTGACTGAATCTACTACTTGTTCCTACCGACAGCAAATGTAAACCAAGCATCTCATTCTCTACCAAATACACTACTTGTACTGACAGTAAATGTACACCAATCATATGTATCAATAGGTGCGCAGACAAAAGCTCACAAGACAAAAGCTCACAAGACATAAGCTCACACCCTTAATGAAAAATGAGACAAAAGCTCACAACTAAAATAAATTTTTCCATGTCAAATAAATTTTTCCATGTCAGAAATATTTACAGTAACACACAATATGAGTAGGGTGTGTAGTGTGTGTGTGTGTGTGCGTGCGTGCGTGCGTGCGTGCGTGCGTGCGTGTTATGTAGTATAATTAGAAGAGATCAAGGGATAATATGAAACATCTTGTGAGTAAATCCAATGAGCAGATCTCATCCAGCAGACAGGACAGGAGTTAAGGTCACCAAGCTACGCACAACCATGAAGGCAGTGGCAAAGCAGTCAAGAAGTCGGCCAAACCAGATCCTTACACAGACTCTCCTTGAAGCAAGTGATGAAGTCCGTGCCAACATCGGGAAGATCCAGACATGCAAGCGGAATCTTCAGCGTCAGTGCCGTGGATGTCTACCCAATGACCCAGCAACTCTCCCAGAGCTGGTCATCCCTGACGAGTGGACTCTCACCGGTGGAGCAGACCCACGGCCGTTCCTTATCCATGATTCTGGCCCTGGGCAGCGTCAGCGTGTTGTGGTATATGCTGCAGAGGGGCAGCTCTGTCACTTAGGGCAGTCTGACACTTGGTTCATGGATGGTAACTATGCCATGAGTCCAGGTGTCTTTGAACAGCTCTATGTGATCCGTGCCCATCTTGGAGAGTCTGCGGTTTCCTGTGTATATGCGTTCCTTTCTGGGAAGAGTACACAGATCTACCAAGAGCTGCTTCAAGCAGTTCTCGACAAGATGGAGACCATGCAGATCTACCCAGACCCCCGTGTTGTCATCACTGACTTTGAATTAGCAGCTATTCAGTCAGTAGCCTTGGTGCTTGGACCTCAAGTGACAACACAGAAGTGCTTTTACCACCTGTCCCAGAGCACGTGGAGGAAGATCCAGGCGCTCGGGAAGACTGAACTGTATCGCACCGACGACGACATCAAGCACTTCTGTGGGATGCTTGATGGGCTGGCCTTCCTCCCAGAAGACAAGGTGCAGGATGGCATGGCATATCTGAGGGAGCACACACCAGACGGGATGGAGGAGTTAGTAGACTACTTCGATTCCGTGTATGTAACTGGAACCTTTCGTCGTGTTCAACAAGGACAAGTGCATCCTGGAGCTCCTCCACCATCACTACGCGTCCGGAACATTCCACCACGGTACGGCATACCCATCTGGAATGTGCACCAAGTCACTCTGGAGGGACGGGATCGGACGAACAATACCTGTGAGGGCTGGAATACCTCCTATTCACAGCTCATCGGGCATCAACACCCATCCTTCTGGACTGCACTGGAAGGGCTCCGTCGGGACTATGCTCTAGTAAGCACGCAGCTACTGCAGCACACCAGAGGGCAGCTCATCAAGAAGCGCCAACGACGATCCTACGTGGAGCTACAGAAGCATCTTCAAACCCTCTGCCAGGACTTTGTAGCTGAACGCAGATCGTTGGCTGACTTCCTCAGTGCAGTGGGGCACTGCATCCGCCTAGAGTGAATTTCTATGTAACACCTGTGACATTTATGATATTTCATTTATATGTTATATGTGATATGTAACACCTGTGACATTTATATGTGATAAGTAACACCTGTAACATTTATATGTATATGTATATATTTTTATGTAAAAATAAAAAAATTAAAAAATTGTTGTGAGCTTTTGTCTCTTTTTTCATTAAGGGTGTGAGCTTATGTCTTGTGAGTTTATGTCTTGTGAGCTTATGTCTTGTGAGCTTTTGTCTTGTGAGCTTATGTCATGGAATCGTATCAATACACTACTTGTTCTGACTGATAGTACTTGCACACCAACCATCTGTTCCAATACACTACAGGCACTAAATATACACCAATACACTACTTATTCTGACTGATAGTATATGTACACCTAACATGTTCAATTCACCTTTCACTCATCCAGGGGTAGAAATCAGCACACTTTCCTGACAGACACCCCAGCATCCGAAAGACCTTACCTGATAGATCAGACATGAGTACAACCTGTGTCACAGTTTATGGCTGTTTGGTGTGTGGCAGGTGCAGAAAAGTGACATAAGTTTTTCTCAGGAATGACAAACTTCTTCTCTTTCTCATAGGTGTCGGAGCTGCTTGAGTCACCCTCGGTTATGTCGCTGTTATCACATAGTGTGCATCATCTGCACCAATGTCTTTGTTCTCACTGAATCTGATGGAAGCTTCACATAGGAGTAGTCATGATCAACGTTCATTGGTGCAATAATGTCATCCGTGACTACAGCAGCATTCGCGAAGTGTCGCACTTGAAATATCGTTACCGGATCGATTTGCATTTCAGCATCAGTTGTATGTGGTGCCACAGCAGTAGTAGCAGTGATGGCACTAAAGGTGACTAAGGGGGTCAAAATTCCATAACAAAATATGGACCCATAGGTACACTTTCTATGGGGTTCCTTATTTTATATCTGACACTCGATTTAGATAACATAATGCATGAATATTGTTATTGGACCAAATGCAGATCTATGCTTGTGACATCTTTACCTTATAAATGCTGCACGCACACACACATACCTGCCCACACGTATATATATATATATATATATATATATACATATGTAAATATATATATAATTATTAGGTATTATAACGAAAGCATCTGCTCAATAGTATGGTGCATGGACAAAAGCCCCTCCCGACAAAAGCCCCACAGACATAAGCTTGTTTCAATTCAATTATACTGTTCATGACTGTTGCTGTAGTACACAGAGACAAGATATTGTCATGAATATACTTCAGGCATGTGGTCAATTCCATTCCGGAATTGAAACTGACCCTCAATTCCAGTTCCGGAATTGGAATTGACTTCCAACATTTTTTTTTATTGGAATTTTTTTTCCAAAATTTATTTTTTGGGAATTGGAATTGATTTTGTTGGAATTATTGACTTGATACTGTTAATATTTACCCTTATATTTACTTATATTACTTTTAAAATCATATTTCTCTGGTATTAACATGTCACCCTGAATCTGGTAACAGCCAGGAAGTTGTCAACATTACAGCATAGACACTGTCTACTCTGGTATTGAAACATTGTGACCAAGAACAATATAATCAAGCATTTGCATCAAAAAGAAATACTAAGTTACTGTAACAGACAGTAAAACCAAAATCAGACCATTCAGGCATCATTTTCTTTCTCAGTGTACAAGGTTTATTTGCAGAGATTGCCAATTAAGGGCACCTGCCTGCTCATTCCCTTTGTGTGAGAGAGGAAGCCTGCCACACTTGAATGCAGCCCCTTGTTTATCCAAGCCTAATGTTCAGCCCACAAGTTTCCCATACTGAACATATCACTGGTCACCTGTACAATGCTGTTACATGTGGCTGTAGGGTTTGTCCTTTGTAGTAATTAAAAATGTCCCCATGGAGAATACATGTTGGAGATTAGGATGTTGAAGACTCAAACTTTCCAGTAAAGTTGATGAAATATCAATGATACCACAACTGATAGCGATATAAATCTGCCTCCTAGTATATTTGCTCCCCCCACCGGACATCTATGATAGTTGCAAGTGAAAATCAGTTTGCAGTTTTATCATTATTACTACAATAAGATAACATTCAATGACAAGTCGAAGTCACTGTAGCCTAATGCAATGGCCTATCCCCTGGAGTGTGTATGAGATGATCTTGTCACCAGTTGTCTACCAGGTATCATTGATAGTCAGATCAGTGGTGGAAGATGGGTTCTTGGGGTGATGCTTCCACAAACAGTGGTGGACAGTAACGAGTCGGAGATCAGCTGGTTTGGAGTGCCCCTGGTATTATCTGCCTTAGTTTTCAGGTCCTCATGGACCTTGGCAGCTTCTATTTGTGCCGTGTCACCATCATGGTTGCAGGCAGTCTTGTTGATCACATTCTGGAGATCAGATCAGTGACCACAGCACCCTTGCATGATCAGAATCGACACTGGCTTCACTCCCAATGAAGAGTAATCTTGTTGGTCCCCGTTCTTGGTGTAGGAATGACACTCAAAAGATAGCTTCTGACCTCCTCAAATGCTAGTAGTAATTTCCATGGTGAAGTTATAAGTGAATTCTGACAACTCTGGCTTGTGTATCCAGTTTTATAGGAAAATGGAGTCACTCCAACTCTCCATGGTAAATGCAATTCAAAAGAAACCTTGTTGAGATGGCTTCTTTCAAATATCCTCAATTGTCCTTACATGTCCAGGTCCTAATGTCACTGGCTTCTTCCACAATTGATTTAACAAGATTTAACAAGATTTGCCATCCAAGCCAAAGGCCCAGATGGCAAGTGGACAAGGAAGCCATTGGCTTATCGAGAGTCCAACAATGTTCACATACTTATAACCCGCCCTCCTGAGATATGTGTCAACCTTGTTTTTAAACATATTCACGCTGCTAGCAGTTACACAATCTGTAGACAATTTGTTCCATTCATTTATTGTCCTCTGTGAGAACGAGTGCTTCCTGATGTCCAATCTACATTGATCCTTTATTAATTTTACCTCATGTCCTCTAGTTCTGCTATCCTTCTTGAGTGAGAAAAACATATTTGTATCAATATTTTCATACCCATTCAATATCTTAAAAACTTCAATCTGATCTCCTCTTAACCTCCTTGTTTCTAGAGTTGCTAAACCACATTCTTTCAGGCGTTCTTCATAACTAAGGTCTCTAAGTTCTGGAATCATTTTAGTTGCTCTCCTTTGTATGCGTTCAAGTGTATCTATATCTTTCTTACGATATGGTCTCCATGCTTGTATACAGTATTCTAAATGAGGTCTAACTATTGCTTTATAAAGAGGTATTATTAACTTTTTTCCCTTGTATGTTATGTTTCTTCTAATCAATCCAAGAATTTGATTACCCTTTGAAGCTGCAATACCACACTGCTCTGAAACTTTCATATCAGCACTTATTGTAACTCCTAAGTCCTTTTCTTTTACAGTAGTACCCAGAACAGTATCTCCCATTTTATAGTTTACATTCAAGTTCCCATGTCCTGTATGTAGGCATTTACATTTCCCAAAATTGAACAGCATCTGCCATTTCTCAGACCATTTCACTAATCTGTCTAGATCGTTTTGTAAATGTTGTTTATCACCATCAGTATTAACCTTTCTAAACAGTTTTGTGTCATCCGCAAATTTCAGTACGTTACTTGTTATACTGTCGTCCAAGTCATTGATATAAATTAAGAATAATATAGGTCCTAATACTGATCCTTGAGGTACCCCACTCAAAACCGATTTCCAATTTGAAACTTCTCCATCTACTACAACTCGTTGTCTTCTGTCAGTCAGCCATTGTTCTATCCAGTCAGTTATGCTATCCCCGATACCATGGGCTTTTAATTTAAGTAGTAATCTTTGATGTGGCACTTTGTCAAAAGCTTTCTGAAAATCTAAGTAGATAATATCTACTGGCGATCCCACGTCTATCCACTTAGTGATTTCTTCCAAAAAACATAACATATTTGTTAAGCATGACCTCGCTTTAAGGAATCCATGTTGAGATGAATTTAATAATTTATGCTTAATGAGGAAGTCCACCATATGGTCTTTAATTAACCTTTCTAATAATTTACAAATCACTGACGTTAAACTCACTGGTCTGTAATTCTCTGACTTATTTCTCGAACCCTTTTTAAATAATGGTATGATGTTTGCTTCTTTCCATTCAAACGGAACAACTCCCTCTTTTAATGACAAGTTGACTACTCTTGCAAGTGGTATACTGATTTGATCTACTGTTTCCATTAGTAATTTTTGAGGAATCCCATCCACTCCCGGTGATTTGTTAACCTTCATTGCCTTTATTTTCTTAGCTACCAATTCTGGAGTTACAATTAACAGTCCTAAATAGTCAGATTTAGCCCCCTGAAATTTAGCATCAGCAACTGGTAATGAACTAATATCTTCTTTGGTAAACACTGAACTGAAGTAACCATTTAGGTCTTCCGCCATTAAAAATCCCTGTGATATTATATTTCCAGCACTGTCTTCTAGAGGTCCAACCTTGTCTTGTACGTTTTGTTTACTCCTGACATATGCATAAAAACTCTTGCTGTCATTTTTTATGTTACATGCCAGTTTTTGCTCATAGCTTCTTTTAGATTGTCTGATTTCAGTTGTAGCTGCATGAAGTGCCTTATTGTATTTTGCATAGTCTTCTTCCTTTCTCGTACGACTATAAATCCTCCACATAGTTTGTTTTAGCATTATTTTTCTAATTGCCTCTTTTGTCAAGTGTTTCTTTCTACACCGTTTTCCTTGTTTTTGGAAGGGAACAAATTTATCGATGATACTCTCAATTTCATATTTTAGAATATTCCAACATTCAATTGCGGTCTTATTCATCAGCATGTTATTCCAATCTAGCTTTGCTAAGTATTTTCTCATATCTTTGTAGTTAACTTTGTGGAAGTTTCTCTTGTACGTTTTCTTATTTTTACTTTCTGATTTTACATTGATGTTAAAATGTATTTGATTATGGTCACTATTACCCAATGGTTCAAATATTTTTACATTGTCCACTAATTCTTTTTGTGATGACAAAACTATATCTAATACATTTTCTCCCCTGGTTGCTTCTAGTACGTGCTGAGTAAGAAAGCTATCCTGGATTAAACATAGAAATTGTTGATCCTCAATCCCTGTGCTCTCTAGAGAATTCCATTGTATGTGTCCATGGTTAAAATCTCCCATTATGATACATTCCCCTTTACTTTTTTTTATTTTTGTGTTGTCCTCTTCGTTTATGTTTGGACTTCGGTAAACTAATCCAATAGTTAATTTTGAATTTCCTGAAACAATTTTGCACCAAACAGCTTCATCGCAATCTGCTTCCCTTTCTAGTTTTATTTCATAAGCCTGAATAGATTCTTTAACATATAAAATAACTCCCCCGCCCCTTCTTCCTATTCGATCTTTCCTAAACATTACGTATCCTGTCAGTCCTAATTCAGCATCTGTTATATCTATGTTGGCCCATGATTGGATTCCATGAGATAAGCTCACAAGACAAGCTCACAAGACATAAACTCACAAGACAAGCTCACACCCTTAATGAAAAAAGAGACAAAAGCTCACAACAATTTTTTTATTTTTACATAAAAATATACATATACATATAAATGTTACAGGTGTTACTTATCACATATAAATGTCACAGGTGTTACATATCACATATAACATATAAATGAAATATAAATGTCACAGGTGTTACATAGAAATTCACTCTAGGCGGATGCAGTGCCCCACTGCACTGAGGAAGTCAGCCAACGATCTGCGTTCAGCTACAAAGTCCTGGCAGAGGGTTTGAAGACGCTTCTGTAGCTCCACGTAGGATCGTCGTTGGCGCTTCTTGATGAGCTGCCCTCTGGTGTGCTGCAGTAGCTGCGTGCTTACTAGAGCATAGTCCCAACAGAGCCCGTCCAGTGCAGTCCAGAAGGATGGGTGTTGATGCCCGATGAGCTGCGAAAAGGAGGTATTCCAGCCCTCACAGGTATTGTTCGTCTGATCCCGTCCCTCCAGAGTGACTTGGTGCACATTCCAGATGGGTATGCCGTACCGTGGTGGAATGTTCCGGACGCGTAGTGATGGTGGAGGAGCTCCAGGATGCACTTGTCCTTGTTGAACACGACGAAAGGTTCCAGTTACATACACGGAATCGAAGTAGTCTACTAACTCCTCCATCCCGTCTGGTGTGTGCTCCCTCAGATATGCCATGCCATCCTGCACCTTGTCTTCTGGGAGGAAGGCCAGCCCATCAAGCATCCCACAGAAGTGCTTGATGTCGTCGTCGGTGCGATACAGTTCAGTCTTCCCGAGTGCCTGGATCTTCCTCCACGTGCTCTGGGACAGGTGGTAAAAGCACTCCTGTGTTGTCACTTGAGGTCCAAGCACCAAGGCTACTGACTGAATAGCTGCTAATTCAAAGTCAGTGATGACAACACGGGGGTCTGGGTAGATCTGCATGGTCTCCATCTTGTCGAGAACTGCTTGAAGCAGCTCTTGGTAGATCTGTGTACTCTTCCCAGAAAGGAACGCATATACACAGGAAACCGCAGACTCTCCAAGATGGGCACGGATCACATAGAGCTGTTCAAAGACACCTGGACTCATGGCATAGTTACCATCCATGAACCAAGTGTCAGACTGCCCTAAGTGACGGAGCTGCCCCTCTGCAGCATATACCACAACACGCTGACGCTGCCCAGGGCCAGAATCATGGATAAGGAACGGCCGTGGGTCTGCTCCACCGGTGAGAGTCCACTCGTCAGGGATGACCAGCTCTGGGAGAGTTGCTGGGTCATTGGGTAGACATCCACGGCGCTGACGCTGAAGATTCCGCTTGCATGTCTGGATCTTCCCGATGTTGGCACGGACTTCATCACTTGCTTCAAGGAGAGTCTGTGTAAGGATCTGGTTTGGCCGACTTCTTGACTGCTTTGCCACTGCCTTCATGGTTGTGCGTAGCTTGGTGACCTTAACTCCTGTCCTGTCTGCTGGATGAGATCTGCTCATTGGATTTACTCACAAGATGTTTCATATTATCCCTTGATCTCTTCTAATTATACTACATAACACGCACACACGCACGCACGCACGCACACACACTACACACCCTACTCATATTGCGTGTTACTGTAAATATTTCTGACATGGAAAAATTTATTTGACATGGAAAAATTTATTTTAGTTGTGAGCTTTTGTCTCGTTTTTCATTAAGGGTGTGAGCTTATGTCTTGTGAGCTTATGTCTTGTGAGCTTATGTCTTGTGAGCTTTTGTCTTGTGAGCTTTTGTCTTGTGAGCTTTTGTCTGCGCACCCATGATTCAGTTATACCAATTATGTGAGGGTCAATATCTTCTACTATAATGTTTAATTCGTTTTTCTTATTTACTATGCTCCTTGCATTTAAACATACGCATCTATAACCTTTTTCAGAGATGTTTTTCGGATGATTTGATATTGGTTTATCTGTGCTAGTGGCATCTTGTTCTGCTTGAGACACCTCTAGGTAACCCCCTTGCACTTCTAGTTTAAAGAATGTTTACTTCCAAAAATATTTGTCATTGTACCCAAGTCGCTATCTACTGCTGCTGAAAGTTTGTCCGCGAATACTGCCGCCCCCTTTCCACTTAAATGAAGCCCATCCTTCATGTACATATCACCCCTCCCAACAAAACTTCCCCATAAATCCACAAATCCAACTTCCGCTTCCCTACACAGCCTCTGGACTAACATGTTAATTGCCATCCCCCGACAATTTCGATATTTGTGACCCCTCCTGCCCATTACAGGTAAAATCCCTGACAGTATTACCTGCTCAACCCGCGTCTGTTTTAGTGTTCTGACCAACTGCCTATATTTCCTAACTATGGCAGTTGTACCCTCCCTCTCTACGTTATTTGTCCCTACGTGTACTAAAACAGATCCACCCTTCCCGAGCCTACGATGTTTTTTACTCTCTCAGTTATCGCCTCTATTTTGGCTCCAGGCAAGCAGACCACCACATCATCTCCCTTGTTTAAGACTCCGTCGGTCTTCCTAACTATCGAATCCCCCACAAACACCCCTGCTCTCTTCCTCACCCCCTCTATCACTGCTGCAGAATAACTCTTCCTTTCGATCCCCTCCATCACATTCTGTCCTGACCCCTTCCCTCCTGTCTCCCCCACTTCCCACTCCTTTGCTCTTGTCTCTCCCACTCCCCTCTCCTTCACTCCGGTTGTTTTCCCTTCCGTCTCCCCCACTCCCTTCTCCTTCCCTCCTGTCTCCCCTCTCCTTCACTCCGGTTGTTTTCCCTCCCGTCTCCCCTACTCCCTTCTCCTTCCCTCCTGTCTCCGCTACTCCCCTCTCCTTCACTCCGGTTGTCTTCCCTCCCGTCTCCCCCACTCCCTTCTCCTTCCCTCCTGTCTCCCCTACTCCCCTCTCCTTCACTCCGGTTGTCTTCCCTCCCGTTCCTTTCCTTCCCGTCTCCTTACGTCCTTTCTCCCTATGACCTGTCACCTTCCCTCCTCTCAGCTTCCTCCCAGGCTGAGGTGAGCTCTCCCTAGCATCTCTTGTGTCTTTCCCCACTTTATCATCTACTGTTCCCCCACCGGAACTACTGGCACAACTCCCCTGTTCCCTTCCCACCATTGCCACAACGAACAGCCAATTGCAATTGCAAAAGATAATCCTTTGATTACAGGATCATCTCCAACTACATAAAGTAATTTACTTGGCTGATCTGGCACAAAGAACATTAATTGCAATTAGGGTAATATATATCTTGAATTTATGTTCAGAAATAAAAAAATAAGTTAAAAAAACATTTCTTAAAAAAAATTACAAATAACCCAGAAGCTACGGACAGGGGGCAAATGTCCAGATTTTGAATAAGGCAAGGGGCTAATGTCTGGGGGGCAAGTGACAAAGGGGCAAATGTCCGGAAGGGGGGCAAATGACCTGGACCCGATATAAACAGGGGAAACTGTTCAAAACTCAGATTAATGACAGGGCTGTCCAAAATGTCTGGTTTTGTTAGCAAAAATCCAGGAGAGGTGTCGCAGCAGAAAGTACATATGAAATGGCTGGATGCCATTTTAAAGTTTTTTATGGCAAACCTGATATATATATATATACATACATACATACATATGAAATGGCTGGATGCCATTTTAAAGTTTTTGTATGGCAAACCTGATGTGTGTGTGCGTGTGCATTTAACGAACAATAATTTTTAATCATATCTAATTAAATATGATTGTGCACACATGACAAATAAAACTGTGTTAAAACGAATTGGATTTGAATTTTTCTTTAGCCTAGCATTTTAACAGTTGGAATTGATTTTTTGCAAGGCGGAATTAGAACTGATTTTTTGGAATTGACAAAACAGAATTGACCACATGCCTGATATACTTCCTTCATATGTATAGCTTGTACTAATACTATTGTGGGTTGCCGACAGTTGCCCCCTCCCCCTACGATATTCATTACAGTGTTATCAGTCGACTTAGAATAAAATGTAATTAATACATCTCTATGAACTTCCGGTTATTACATGTGGGGTTTAATCTGATCAATAAAGCAAATTAATTTTATTTTATTTTGCCTTATTGTCAAGTCACAAGAATTCAGACAGAAATTGTAAAGTGTCTTTATAGAAAGCAGACATGTAATCTGACAGTGTTCAACTGGGTAGATGACGATGCCTTAGTTAGTTTCCTTTCCAGCTAGACATTGCATGTGTGAAATGCATTTTACTTAATTAATATTTAAATACTTTTAAAAAGTTTTTGTAACTGCATTTGCACTTAATCACAATGAAAGTATTTGTATATTTTAAATATTTCCATAAAGAATTTGAAATGTAAACAGCAACAGTATGCTTCTGTTGCACTATAGTCTATACTGTCTTTTGGTCGTGTTTCTCCCATGCATCTAACACCCCCCCAGGCTTAGCCTTACGCTTGCTCTCTAGGCATTTAGAACACAGGAGTACGAGACTTATTAGGACTGTCAATAAATAATATCAAATTATTTTCTTGAATAATTTTGCCTAGTACATACGCCATGGCCCATGTTATAAGGCTGCAGTACATCCTGTAGCACTTACTGAGTTATTGTTATTGTTTTGAATTCGGCCACGTATTGTCTATTGACGGTACGTCTGATCACGTCGAAAATAAATCGGCGGATTGGAAAACACTCGTAATTATATCAAACTATTAACACTTACTCGCACTTTATTGTATTCATACATTTCGATTTACTGTGGGTCATATATATGTTGACGCTGAAGCACAGCTGTGCTTATTGGGGTGGAACTATATTGTAATCGTAGTGATAAGTCACAATGGTAACGGTAATCCAATTTACTAACCTGGTTTCGGCTCGTCGCTTCCTACGCATCGCTCTGCCCTCTGATATTTGACGTTTCATTGTCGCAGAATAGTCTGTAGATGCATGGCCATATGCGAAAAAAAAGATCTAAGATGGAACGGTGTTTTTGACCAAGAATGACATCTTGATGCTCACCGTCTGTCCATGCTCATCACAGAGTCTTTTGTCTTGTAATCTGCATCGGAAAAGTGGTCACTCGCAGAGCCTGCGGCTGGCGGATACGGCAATTTCCGCATTTGCAACCACCTTTTCCGCTGCAAATTCTTCCTCGGAAGTCGATGAAAAGTTTTTTCCTTGCATTTGTAGTACTAGTTGATATATCCAGGAGCCATCCAGTGCACACCAGTTTTCTTTTTATTCGATTTTCCATGTGTTTCGGCCGTTTTTCCGAGACGTTTTTACTGTGTGAACGCGGTGCCAGGAGCTCGTACTCAAACCACTCTGCCGCTGAGCCCCCGCAAAGCAATATGGCGCCGCCCAGCGAAGATAATGGCAAAGTTAAAAAGGATATTACAAAATTACCGTGGCGTTGCGCCCATCATATAAGGGTGATATATAATGTAAATGGTATGTTATTATGTTTGGGCTATGGTTGTTCGAGTGCTTCACCACCCCCCACCCCCAAGCACAGAAACAAATTCGGGGTGCAGATGCCAGAGGCAAATAGTTTGTCGCATGCTACTAGCTTCAACATAGCAAATGTCTCACTTCTTTGATATTTTTTAAACCGTTATCTGTATGCATGCGTATGAACCGCGCTAGATATGGAACTTAGATTAAACTGGTTTGACAACCGTTCAGAAACCTGACAAAGTGTTGACCCAAAACAGACTGAAAGAGGTTGGTCAGATAACTTCCGCTGAACGTGGCACCCTTGTCACCCTTTGTTGCTGCATAAATGTTGTTGGTCATGCGGTGCTCCCTGCCTAATAGTGCCTATATATTTCCAAGTATAAACTTCCGCAATCACATGATAAACAGGGCTCCAAATGGAAGTCTGGGTCTTGCCACCCAGTCTGGATGTTCTGAATTGTTCCCTGGAGTACTAGAGCACTTCATTGAGCACATAGAAGTATCTGTAACAAAACATGGAGTTTTAGTCATGGATAACCATGAATGTCATTTCTGTAGAGGTGGTAGAAATGGCGCAAGAAAAGGGGTTTTCTAATGTCACGTTCCCCTCACACAGCAGTCACTGAATGCAGCCCTTAGATGTAGGAGTATATGGGCCCTTTAAACGGTACTTCAGCACAACTCTTGGATGCACATTCAGCTAAGATAATCACCATTTATGATGTTGCAGGACTGAGTGGACAAGCCTTTGGTAAAGCGTTCTCACACTGCAACATAACGTCATCATTCAAAGCAACCAGCATCTATCCCATGATCACGAATATATTCCCTGAAGATACGTTCCTGTCGGCGGCTGTCACTGATAGATGCATTGATGTGAATACCCCAGCGACAGAACCAGCACCATCGACCAGTCGAGGATCACCAGCAGCATCTGCAAGTCAATGATCACCAGCAGCATCAACCCATAAAGGATCACCTGAATCATTATACACGCCTGAGGACCTATGACCATACCCGAAGGCAGCTCCTCAAAAAGCAACTACAACAAAAAGGAGAAAAAGAAAACCGGCCATAATCACCGACACTCCCGAGAAGTAAGAGTTGCTAAACAGAAGAAAGGTAAACATTGTCACAAAACCAAAGAGGGCAAAGAAAATATGCCAACCCAGATGCGAGCAGGCCAGGAACAGGTTACACAGATATGGACAACAGCATGCAAGATGAACGGGGCATACAAGACATGGACGTGGAAGATGACAAGCAAAATGAACATCATGAATTAACAGGAATTAAGTGGTTTCAAGTAAACATGAAAACCTACAGTTAAAAACTAGGAAGATAGTTGATAGTAAATATGTTGTAGGGAAGCTGGTGGTAATGAAACGTATCACTTAGTTTTACATAATTGGCAATAATTGCAAACATTCGCTGAAGCAGATTTTTCTCAAGAAGTTGAGTTATGCGTAACGTGCATGGGCAGTAAAACCATAAATGTAATATTTTAATACAAGGTCTGTTAAATAACATGCAGAATATGTACCACACGTTTATGGTAATAAAAATTACATGTTCAACTCATTATTCTGTTTTAACATTAACACTGGTATTCTGACTCAAGGCACGCCACGAGTGGGGTTCCTTGAGCCACTACACATGTTTCCACTAATTTGCATAAACTGTGAATTTGACAAATCCCAGCCCGATTAATTTCTAGACATTCCTAGAGAGCATTCATATGTGTACGACAGAGCAATTTTCATGTTAAAACAGACAGAAGTTTTTGTTTTATAGCTTAAAATGTGAAGAAAAGTGGCTCATAGGTCCCAACCTTCCCCTATGTTGTTGAAATAATTCTTATGCAAGTTGTTAATAAGTCTTGAATCCTGTCTTGTGAACCAAGTTTCCTGAAAACACACCAATTCATTGTCCGTAAACACGTGTTGAATGTCTGGCCGTAAGGCTAATTTCTTTCTATCCTTAGCCTAGGAAGACCTCAACAATTATGACTTATTAAAATGAATTATACATATGAATGTCCCTGACCCTGCAAATAAATTCACGTCTGAATCGGTTCAAATATTTATCACTTTTGCCATTTGGTTCTTTCCACCACCTAACAAAGGCCATTTCTGCCTGCTGAATTCTGGCAAAGCCAAAGGCAGAGATCACATGACATGAATACAGCCACAGCTGGGGACTTACAGCAACAGGGTTGGGACAAATGCATGTAATGTGGAATGAGGCGTAAGTGTAACGCAAATAAACTGTTTCATTATACTCACGTGACGTTGGCAATAAAAGCGGCGATTTAGAATTTGGATCTTCATATTTTTTGTGAAAACGATAACGTTCCTTTCTGCCAATAATATTGGCAATAAATGTTTGCCTTCACCAATATGCTAACTAGTAAGCTGGAATAATAGGCGGACGTGTTTGCCTAGCTCTTAATTATCGGGTTCTTGCCGATTATTATTTTTATATACAAGTTACGGTCAGCTATCATTTAAAACTAAAACTTGTGAAACGTCAGAACGAGAAACGGAACCTAGCGGTTAGTCCGAAAAGTCGCAAACGCGCGCTTCTTGGGGGCCCCGCTTCTTGTAGGTTGCCGTCTATCGGACAGTCGACAGGACGAGTAGTAACGAACTTATCCGGCAGGGATAAAAATGATTCTACTACTATCACAAAGGAGTCTTCATATCTAAACTTGATCGTGTAGAACTCGTTACATTTATGCTTATTAACGTACGGTATAATGGGAGAAACGTTTGTGTGTGTTTTGTGTAGTTTTACTATCACATATGATTACTTCGGGACAAACCCACCGTTCTGTAAGAACGTCTGGTAAGTTAAATCACGACCACGTAAAACCGGTGCCGTGGCGGTGCAGTAAGTTGAAAAGGGTGTCGGATGTTTCGGCCCAATACCGGTTCGGCCCATGGGCCGAACCAACCGTTTTCGCAACCGGTGAACCGGGAAGTGTTTTCGCTCTCCTCGGCCGAATCAACCGTGTATGCGTGGGCCGAGACGACTATCGTATTCTAACTAGAAAGTGGGGCCCGTGCCCCCCGTGGACCTTAGACTTAGTTATTACGTTCGTTATTTTCGAATTGACTCTGCGACTTGCGTGTTGTAACTGGGAAGTGTGATGTGGTATATTAATTATTACCGTTTTCGAATCTTGAGAAACGTACAGATGCGTTAAAAATTAAATTGCTTTTTATTAATCATATATACAGATGAATATGCAAAACAAATTTAAAACTTGAGATTAGGCAGTCACTTGGTTTAATCACCACATTAAACCGGTAATCAATAAAAGCATTTTAATACATAGATAATGCCAAATATACCAAAGTATAAACATATGTAAAAAAAAAGTTTAAAATTAAATTAAAGTTATAAACATTTCCCAACTTTGATGATAGTATAGCCGATCAGTTGATAACCTACAATGTATTATGTCATATCTGTTATCTTATGGATAGTGCTCTACAGTAATTATATATTACCATATTAGTGTGTGCATATGTTTTTGTGCACAATCATAATTTAATTTTTTTCCGCCGCTCAGAATTCCGCTACTAGCGGGAGCCGAATCGACCGTAGCTGAATTCAATAGCGACGCGGTTGTCAGCAAAGTGGGCTGAACCATCCGTCGGCGTGGGCCGAACTTGTCATGGGACGAACCATCCAGGACCCGTTGAAAACACTACCCCTCGAAAACAGTCTACGCTACGGTAATGTTTTGAAATTAACTTCAAAACACTACCAAAGTGTTTTGAGAGTACTTTGAAAATGCTACTATTAAGTTCAAAACACTACCCCTACATTTTTTCACTTTCTGTTAGGCCTTAAGTTTACTTAGGTTCTTCCTGATCGTAGGCGGTGGCCTTGCCCTTGGTGGTCAGATCTTCAATTTTCCCTTGGAATGCTCTACGACTTCCTGGCAAGGCAGATTTGTAGTTGTAGAGAAACTCCTTAGTACTCCAATGTCTATCTAGACAGTTTCTAAATGAGTTGACATTTGGGGCAGTTACAACTACTTCCATAATCTGGTAATTCTAAGTGAGAAGCTTTCTTTTCTAACATTTGTACAAGCACGTTCTATAAACAATTTCTATGAATCCTTGTTCCTTCCCTTGTATCACTGTCTTTGTGCAGCTTGACAATGTTAGATACATCACTGTCATATTTCCCTTGGAGCAGTTTATATACCTCAATCATATCACCATGAGTTCATCTATATGCAAGTGTAGGAAGTTTCAATCTCTGAAGTCTGTTTATAAGGGGACCATATTGATATTGCATAATCTAGATCACTCCTAACTAAAGCTTTATATAATAGCACAAAATTTTGTTGATTTAAGGTTTAATAACTACCATGATACTGTTTGCTTTGTTTATGTTTTGGTTGATGTGTTAATCAAATTCTAAGTTTTAATTAATTATAACCCCAATGTCTTTTTGTTCTTCTATTCCTCCTAATTCATGGGCAGTATTATCTATCTTCAGTAATCGTTTTGAAAACCTTTGTATCATCTGCAAACATATATACATTCGAAACTATATTCTCAGGAAGATCATTTATGTATAAAACAAATAGATCAGTCCTAAGACACTGCCCTGTGAAATACCACTCGTTATATTTGCCCACTCAGAATTTGTACCATTTACATTGACCTGCTGTACACGGTCAGACAAGGACGCCTGGATCCATCTTAGTATGTAATACTCTATGCCATACGATCAGAGCCGGTAAGTAACGAAGTAGATCAACTTTGTTACTTTACTTGAGTAGTTTTTTTTCTTTCTACTTGTAACGAAGTAGATTTTTATGGATCTACTCCTACTTGTAACAAAGTAGAATTACATGTTACTTTTGTAAATGTAACGAAGTACCGACACCGGGCGTTTTTTTCCGCTGTTTTTCGGTTTAGCCTTAGTCATTGCAATCACCATACACTTATGTGATTCAACTGGAACTTTGAACTCAGTAAATTTATTGATTAGACTATCAGGGTTGGTGTAGAAACATTTTAACTGTTTGTGTATAATTTGTGTGTGTATATCATTTATTCGTACACAATAGTTTAGGTACAATTGAATAAAACAAAAATCATTGGCAGCCTGATTAATAAGTGCAGAGTGCGTTAATCATGTTGTTAACATAGTTTTTTGTAAAACCGGGTAAGTCAATCTCGTTATTGGATACACGCAATAATTCGAGTATGCACCAAGCGATTCCTGTCAGCTCTGGCTGACTGAAAAGACATTGTCTACGTATGTGGTTCACGTTAATATCTAGTACATATATTGCATACCTATGCCGAATAACCGCTATATTTCGGCCAATTGGTGATTGAGCTGAGTTTATAGCCCGCCTAACGAAGTGCCTAACAATGGCGTTGCAGCTAGTCAACATTAAATCCACAAACTTGCAAAATCGCTTCACCAATTAAATGGATATGTGACAGGCGTTAATTAATTGTCCTAAAAGTGCTGTATGCGTCATATAACTGACGTTTATAAGATGCGCCTGACGCCTTTGTTCCAAGTCACGCCACAATCGTTGAACCCTTTATCATGTAATGCCCATAGAGTTGAGCCATAATGGGTGCTACAATAAGACTGAAATAGACGAATATAACAATCAATAGGCACTTTGCCTCTGAAGTGGCCCACAAACCAGTTAACACTCGCGATAAAATAACCTTTTTTTGCATTTATATCATTCAAGTCTGAAAGCTTGTGATCGACTACGTTACCAAGGTGTTTTGCGTTCGTCGCCCAAGTAACATTGTTCCCGTTTACCTGGAAGGCTTTACAATCAACATTGCTTGCGCCGAACACCATTCCTATAGTTTTCTTATCGTTAAAAGTGACATGGAATTCTTTCCCGTACTCCTCACATATATTTACCATGTATTGCAGACCTTGTAGCGAAGGTGATAATAATGTGATATCGTCTGCATATGATAGTGCACCAACAAAGTGCTGAGCGATACGGCACCCGTATCCGCTGCTGGCTAATTTAGCTATTAATTCATCGTAGTATACAGCGAACAGTATCGGTGATATAACCGCCCCTTGCTTCACGCCGTTGCATACGTAAAAAATTCTAGATTTGTAACGTTCCCACTGTGCACACATACATTGTCTGATGTATCCGTCAAGAATGAATCTAACAATTACGCTAGGTACATTGCGTTTAAGCATCAAATTGAACAGCTTTCCGTAGTGAACCTTATCAAATGCTTTAGAGGCGTCTAGAAAACAGCTGTATACGCAACTATTTACAAAATGATTGGCAGTTTCAATTAATATTCCACTACATAGAGTGGTAGAGTGATTCGCTTTGAATGCAAATTGCTGATCGCTAGTGCACAATACATTGCTGCATTTTTTCATAAGTATAATGTCAAACAGCTTGCAAATACAATTACACAGTGCTATCCCTCTGTAGTTGTCGCTTTGACTCATGTCTCCATGAGCATTTTTCGGTATTGAAATAATAGTGGATGACAATAAATCTGCAGCATTGTATTTAGTGTTTTTTTGGTTAGATATCTTTCTTGTCTTACTCCTCGTCCCTTCGAGGTTTGAATCTCTCCCTGTACAACAATTTCCCCTCATCATTTATCTGTTTTGTCCTGGCCTCCTCTAGGAGTTTCCTTCCTTCCTCTCTTTCTCTAGTCGTTTGAACAATTCCATCTTTTTTTAGTGTCTTTAATATGTACCTTGAGAGGTCTGGGTTTTTGCTCAGTATCACCCGTATCTCCGTCTGTTTGTTTTGTACCTAGCCTGATAACTTTGGTTATCTCATCTTTTAGGTCTAGGTTCAGATTGCACACCTCATTATACAACCCTTCAACAAACTCCATATATATATATATATCCTCACCCTCTCTTCCTTTAGGTTTGTTTTTGGTTCTGGGGCATTGAATATAAGAACATTTTTTTCCCTATTGTTTCTTTCATTGATTTCTCTTACTGTTTCCTCCACAAGAATTCCACTATTTTTAGTAGGTTCCTGCTTTCATCATCATTTGGTCTACATGTATGTAATGCATCCATTTCCTGCCTTACGATTTCTTTTACTTCCTTACTATCGCATTTAGCATCCAGTTTTTTCTCTATGGCCTCAAATCTCATAGTTTTGAAATACATCTCGCATCTCTCTTTGATAATTTTCTCATTTTTTTTATTTTTGGTTTGCATCTTAACCAAAACCACATGCATCCAGGTTTCCCCATTGCCTCATATTCGCCAGGTTTAAATTTCAAGCATTTAATGCAGTATCGGTTTCCACAGTACTCACGCTCGAGCATTCTGTCTTTCTCACTTTTAAAGATTTTTTCACAGTCTTCGCATTTCCAAGCTTCTCTAACATTGCTTCCCGATTCAGAGTTTTTGCTACCTCTTCGTGTCCCCTTATTTTTTTAGTTTTGTGATTGGAGCGATAGAAAATTGCTACATTTTCGCCCATATCTTGTTTTGGACCTATGTGTTGATCATTTTCACTCATTTCCGTAATTCCAGAAAAAAATCAAGTTCTATGTAACACTTACCATATGTGTGCTGTGACTAGTGACAGTGTGCTGTGCTCGACGAGAAAACGTAATTCTGACAGGATAATTCTAACGGGTTGTTGTATAGTTTAAGATTGGATTTATATCGCATCAGCTCAGAATTTACATCTAAACATCATGGTGTGATAATCAGTATGCTACTAGAATAATATGATTAGGATGAAAAACGCCGTTTCTCCACTGTAAACAGCCAAAAATTAACTAAACAGCGGAGCTCATGCGTAAACAGACATCGTAACCGGAAGTTGCCTCGCCTCACTGTCACAGTGTCTCCTGCTGGTGTCATCCCAGTAGTAGCCCCGGAAAAGGTGAAACTGCTTCAGCAAAGTTCAACTGCGATGTCTTCACCAGGTGAAACAGCATCTGCTCTGCCTCAGTACCAGCGTGCATGTCAAGTCATCACTGTACCGTGAACGGAGGAAACGCTTCCCCCAATGCCATCCACAAGAGGTGACATTGACCTGGATGGCCAGTGGGCAACTACGGTTCAAGGAGATCGGTTCCCGCTTGACGAGGATGGCGATGGAGCCAACAAAATAATAGCGTTTGCATCCAACTCCGCTGTGCAAGCGCTAGCGAATGCTTATACCTATCACATGGATGGGATGTTTGCAACAGCACCAAGGTTGTTTTATCAAGTAGTAGCATGCATTCATTCTTGGAGTGATGCTGCCACTTGTGTTTGGTCTGCTCCCCAACAAAGATGGGAACACCTACATTCGTTCTTGGAGTGATGCTGCCACTTGTGTTTGGTCTGCTCCCCAACAAAGATGGGAACACCTACATTCGTTTCCTCAGTTTAATCCTTGATCCTATGAAATTTGTCAATATATGTTCCTATAGAAATTGTTTATTTTGTGAAATATGGATCAGGTTGGTTTTTCACCTGTAACTTTTTTTACTGAAAATTTATAATTGCAAGTTATTTCAAGGTACATTGAATTCCCTACAAGAGAGTATATTATAAGTCTGTGTGCACTGCATATTTGTTGTCAGTGGATGAGTCGGCAGGTGTACTCTTCATTGCTCGATGAATAGCTGAAATCGGAAAAAAAATTAATAACAGTTACTATGAATACTTCAGTAAATTAGCCATAGAACAGTATTACCAACTAGTATAAAATATGAAGTACTTCACTCCCACTGTATCAGCATTTACTGGCTTTAAAAAAAAAGACTGATGAGTTGGATTCAATCTCAAAATACTGCAAAAATTTCAATATAACCACTAATCAAAAACTGCATCAATCTGCATGTTATAGGTCAAACTTCAATCCTGTGTTTGTTTCACGGGACTACCAACAGAGAGAGCCACTGATATGTACATTCAAAATTGTCAGGCAGCCAAACCCAAATCAGGATTTGAGGGTAAGGCTGTTAATGGCCAACTCAGTATCTAAAGGGTTAAATGGCAAAACCTGCTCTTCTCACACTTTTATTTGTTGCAGCTCTTGCCCAAGAAAACCATGAAAGATTAGACAATAATAAAAGTTGTTTTCTTAATTTGGACATAATGTGAATAGCTAGACTAACTTACTTTTATAATTGAGATGTATCCTAACATAAAACCAATATTATCCTAAGTACCGCCATTGATTCTGCAGGGTTCATCAAGGTTGACTTTTTAAGTAAACATTTGATGATTCTGTTTACTCTTCAGACTATTTCCCATGGAACACTATATTTGTTTTATTTGATTATTATATACTTTATTAATTCTAGGGCACTCTATCAATTAGCATCTTAGTTGATTTCCTGCTACTACACAACTTGAAGCATAGTGTTATTTACTGTGCATGGTATGACAGGATAACTTATCAACATTCCTAGCCAATCAGATTCAAACCTGTAACACCTCGTGGGCTAATAAAAGGAACCAATCAGCATCCATGCTCCCTCCTACGGCGCCAACTGAAACCCAGCAGTGGGCCTTCTTGTCTCGGCGCTCGATGGAGACACACGCAAACCCACCCACCAACCCCATGCAACGCCTGTAGTAAGGATAGTTCGGCGGTTTTTCTTGGGGCGGGCTGGACACCCAGAGGGATGCAGGTCCCAGGATTGTCTGGACACATGAACATCCAGGCCTCGCAGCCAGCCCTCTCGGTGTCACAGCTGGCCCCAGAGAAATATGACCGGGCTGCCCCTTTTTGCCAAGTTTTTATAATAAATACTGCTCATATCTTACCAATGCGTCTGTGTTGTTCTGTCATAAAACTGCAATTGAGGTTTGAATGTTGATAATCATCTCCATTATGCATCATATCCATTATGCATCACTTTGGTGAGACACTGTAGGGTGATAAGATTTTTTTATATTTGCTTAGTGCAATTTTTTTTGCCCAAACTATAGAGTTGGTCATTAAAAGTAAAAATTATGAACTTTTTTCTGCCATAACCCCGTTTCCATGATAACAAAATATTGATCAAAGATATCATTATAATTCTTGTAAAACCATCTTTTGTATACATGCTATTATGCAACTGCAGAAAATATTTTTTTTAAAGTTGTTTTTATTTATTTGTAACTTCCGAAAAAAGTACTTATTTTTTGGCAACAAGTACTTACGTAGCTTTCAAACTTTTGATGATTTTGATAATATATTCTGCCAGTTGGGTAGAGAAAAAACTAAACTGAATAAAACACTTGAAACCTTATTTGGTTAGCATAATTATTTTCAGAGATATTCTTCCAAATGTGAAAAATACAGTATGTGTAACATTAACTGAAATTCATAAAACATTCAACATATAAGGCTCCCTGAAAAAAAATCATCAATGCCAAATAAAATAATGTTCTGGCATTTCTTACACAATAGTATTGTGCTCTTCCTCCTTTGTTCCTTGCTGTACAGGGGTGAGGGTTAGGTAAAATATTGACGACCCATTCTTTCTGGTCTTTCTTTCTATAGTTTTCTATCGGCCGCTCCATCTTTCATGCTCCCCCGTTCTTCTCATGTCCCTCCTCATGTACTTACGTAGCTTTCAAACTTTTGATGATTTTGATAATATATTCTGCCAGTTGGGTAGAGAAAAAACTAAACTGAATAAAACACTTGAAACCTTATTTGGTTAGCATAATTATTTTCAGAGATATTCTTCCAAATGTGAAAAATACAGTATGTGTAACATTAACTGAAATTCATAAAACATTCAACATATAAGGCTCCCTGAAAAAAAATCATCAATGCCAAATAAAATAATGTTCTGGCATTTCTTACACAATAGTATTGTGCTCTTCCTCCTTTGTTCCTTGCTGTACAGGGGTGAGGGTTAGGTAAAATATTGACGACCCATTCTTTCTGGTCTTTCTTTCCATAGTTTTCTATCGGCCGCTCCATCTTTCATGCTCCCCCGTTCTTCTCATGTCCCTCCTCATGCAGTCCTCCCATCTCAGCAGTGGCCTTCCCCTTTTCCTGTGTCCTTGATGTTTTTCCACTTCTGCTCTCTTTGCTAGTTTGCTTGCAGCCATTCTTACCAAGTGGCCTGCCCATCTCATCCTGCTTCTCACCAATCTTCCTGTTAGGCTGCATTGCATCCCAACCTCTTTCCTTAGGTCATTCATCCTTCTTCTGTCCACCCTCTTTGTTCTTGTTATTCGCCGAACCCAGTTATTCTCACACACTTGCAGCTTCTGTTGTTGTTGTTCTGTCAGCGCCACTGTCTCCAGACCATACAGGCATGCTGGTGTAACACATGTTCTCAGGACTTTCAGCTTTTTTGAATTTTTTCTGTCCAACATGACTCCCTCTACCTTTCTCCAAGCATTCGCTCCCGCTTGTGTCTGACGTCGGTCGCACTTCTGGCTGAATGCCCATCCTCCGTAACCATTCCTCCAAGGTACACAAAGCCATCCACTTGCTTGATCTCCTTACCAGCCAACCTGATGTTCAATTCATCTCTCTGGTGTCCAACCCACATCACTTCTGTCTTCTCTAGGCTCATTCTCAGTCTGTGCTTCTCGAACACCCCCTTCCATTCCTCCAACACTTCCTGTAGGTCTTGTTTGCTTTCTGCTATTATTGCCAGATCATCTACATACATCATCTTCCTGAGAATATCCTTCATGCTGATCTTTCTGCTGATTATTTCCATCACCATGATAAACAATAAAGGGCTAAGGGCACTTCCTTGACTCAAACCAATGTTAACTGGAAACTCTTCTGATAACCCAGATCCAACTACAACTCTTCCTTTTGTTCTCTCATACATTGCTTCCACCATCCTGGCATGGCACTCCCATCCATCTCACTGTTGCCTTCACCATCTCTCTAGGGACTGTGTCATAGGCCAGGTCCACAAATCCCACTGCCATCCTCCCTTGCATCTCCAACCTCTTCTCTACCATTTGTCTTAATGCAAACATCCCATCAGTCGTCCCTCTGCCTTTTCTGAATCCCTGTTGTTCTTCACCCAATTCTTGCTCTACTTTCTTTCGGATCCTCCCATCCAAGATCCTGTCTAGCAGCTTTATGATGTGACTTAGAAGTGTGATTCCTCGGTATTTCCCTGGGTCTTGCACATCTCCCTTCTTCTTCCGTATTGGTATTGGGACTATTAGCCCTGTCCGCCATTCCTTTGGTACTTTACCTTACCTCATACAAGTATTCAGCAGCCTCTTTGTCCAGCTGATTCCACTCTCCCCCACTGCCATTACCATTTCCACACGCATCTCATCGATACCAGGTGCTCTTCCCTTCTTCATCCCTTTCATCCCAGTTTGCATCTCTATATCCATAATATCAGTTAACTCCACTTTCCCATCTACATATGATGGTAATATTATATGCTCTGCAAATTAATGTTGGTCATGATACTTCCAACTCATCTAAGGTTTTTAAATTCTATATAATGGAGATTACCCACACAAATTGGTCCCATTATTCAGTGTATCATTAAATAAGATAAGAAAACATGAGTATGGAAATATTTAGCCTCCATATCTTCCAATACCTACATGCCAAGTTTGAAATTAATTAAGGAGGGTTAGTTTTTCAACATACTGAAACCTCAGTTGACTGTGACTCAGACCTGGGGCCATTTCTGAATTCCATTGAATTGATCAAAACAGATTGGAATTGAATTGGAATTAAAGTCTATAAAGTGAGTTGAATTAAATGAATTGGTCAATTCGTATAAAACGATAGATTTTTCTATATAAATTTGCACATATAAACAAAGAAATATGTTACAATTTAGTTTCGCGTAAGATTGACTTCCACTTAAAATGATAGGTTGTGATGAGCTTATTTTGAAGTTAAACAGATTGTAGCACCTGCTCTAAGTGAGCATGTATAATTAGTCTGCTTGCAGAGATCTGAAACCAACAACACAAATAAAGGGGGGTAATTGGCCTGCAAATCCTTGAGCAGGTATTTTCTGAATCCAAAAACATAGCAGCCTATAAATTATGATATGAGGGGTTATGTCCGTAGGGAGTTTTGTCCATGAGGGGTTATGTCCTACACTCATCAGGTGTTAGTTACAAATGCTGCTTGTGTGCTAGTTTTGTCAAAGTATGTATACTATACTATCTATATAGTTTTATATGTAATGCATATATATTAACTGATATTTCTGCTGCTAGACAGTACTACTATTACAATCTTCCACTATGCAGTATAGTGTTAATTAAGCGATGTTGCTAATTTGTGATTTGGAGTTGATTAAAAATTATTGGATTTGAATTGATCCTTTTGTCAGTACTTTGAATTGAATTTGAATTGATCATTTTGTCAGTACATTGAATTGGAATTGATAAAACAAATTGACCCCAGGTCTGTCAATTGTACACTTTTTGCTGAGTTTTTTCTGACATGGTTGTTTGCAGCATACTGGAAGAAGCCTATATGAAGAGGGATCCGTTCACTGAGCAGAAACAATGCATTGTTCTTGGTTCACATTGCACCCTATGCAGAAAAACAGTCTGTGTTTCTCCAGTAAGCTGTGTTTTCTTCTGTATGAATATTGTTTTTTATATTTAAATATATATATATATATATATTCTTAATTGCAACCCCGAGTGAAAAGATGTTTTTAGAGAATCTGTAGCTGCCAAATTGTCAATCAAGACCAAGAGTCTATAACCTCAATGTAATTATCTATTTATTTTATATTAAATTTGCTTTTAAAGGATGGTTTTAATTTTTTATTAAAAAGGATTGCATCATTTGCTTGCATAATGTTTATTTTAAAGAATGTGTGCATGTGTGTATAAATTGGTGCTCAGACAAAAGCTCCTCCAGACAAAGCCTCATGGACAAAAGCCCTCTAGACATAAGCCCCCAGACAAAAGCCCCACAATCTAAATATTTAGTAAATAATTTTCTCCAAATAGGAGAGTTTAGACACTTTTATTAAATTATTTAAATGTCTGAAATTGTTTATGACTGGAATATTGGAAACATGGTACTGTAATAAATAGAAGCTTAACAAATACATAAAAACAATAAATGGGAATACCAAATAGTAAATAATCACAACAGGAGGCCTAAAAGAAACAAATTACCAAAGAAGCATCTTAGTAGTTGATATTTGTCTATGCTATATAGGGTGATTCACACAATAGACAGTTAATAAAAAAAATTGCTAATTTAATGTCACTTGACAAAATTAACTCAGAAATAATAATATCTGGAGATTTTAATATAAACTTCTTCAAATTAATGAAAACACAATATCCAGTTAATTTTACAATATTTAATATTCAACATAACATTTGTCAAGTAGCAATCTAAATTTTGAACAAATTTTATACATGATATCAGTAATTAATACCCTCATTTTACCAATGGCACAATGCGCTCGCCGGTCAGGCCGTTTGTGCTCACGCATTGTGCTGTGGCTATATGACAACATATTGACTTCAGACATGTCAACAATTGTATTATCAGCTGACATCAGGTATGATGTCAGGTAGGTATTATTCTGATCATGTGCGTGCTATCCATATTATACACACAAATGATTACCACCCGCTGACCACTAGTTTTAGTTTTTGTTGTAAATTATGAACTTTAGAAGTGTATGTAGATGAACAGCGTTCGCACATAATTTCAGCAGGGCTGAATGCTTCCCAGAGAAGTCAAAATGGCGTTGGAATGAACAGGTCTGCCAGGGGGTGAAATGTAAAGCTCTTTGAACAGTCCCAATGACTGGATACCACACTATATAAGAATGTACCTTTATGTGGAAGTAAGCATAATTTATGATCATGTTACATGGGTATTTTAGTTGTATGAGAAGTATGTCATCTCTACTAGATGGCCGTTTTCATGGTTAGGTCCGACAGTAAACGATCGTGGTGATCATGTTTTGGTGTAGGTGGCTTTTCAACTTGTTGCAGTAACTATTTTTGTTGATGTTTTTTGAAGAGGTGCAGTCTGTTCTACACAAAGAGATTCTGTATCAAGTGTGCCATGAAACATTTGGCCGAGTTCCCAGAAGAGATTCAGATGGTACTGAATTATACACATTATTCTATATATTTTTTATTAATAGAACAACAAAAACTTGCACCTACAATTTTAAGAGGAATTTCTGCACTAAACAAAAGGGTTTTCATTGGTTGTTTGTTTACAACTGGAATTGCTAATCAATTTGAAACTGCTTAATCCCTTTTTTCTGGTGCACTGCTGAGCTTGGGTCTTCTGAGGATTTCAGTGTAATAGAAGTGTTTTATATTGTATGGTAAAAATACCCAGTATGCTAAGCCAACATTACCCATATATCTTAAATGATGGATACCTGATTGTGCTCACTGGGATTTGTTCAGAGTTACCAAAGTAAAGCCAACTGGTAGACAACATGATGAATTGTCTCATACTAGGCATTATGGCAGTGGACAAAGTTAAATTTACCTTGTTATCATATAAATATGCCCATTTGCATCAGCTTAAGGTGCCAAATCTTTGACATTGACAAAATAAATTATATGTGAACTCTTGGTAAAGAAAATGATGTCTATAGATAGACTTTTTTTCAACACAAACAACTTTTACTATTGGGTCTCTACTTGAAATGAGGTTATTTCCCACATTTCTGCCAGTTTAGTAAACAGTAGCATAATACATATAATTGTTTGATGTTTCAGGAGCTGGAAAAGAAAGAATTCAAAAATAAAGGATGAATGAATGTCAGATTTGAACAGACAATTGTTTTTTATTTGTTGGTGCAGACCATTGTCAGGTGTACAAATGTTATCAACAGTGGTCTTCGTGCCAGGCAGCTAGCACCCCTAGCCAGTAGGGACTAAAGGGGCTAGTGGGACTAATGATCAGTTTTGGAACACTTCCTGGCTGTCCCATTGATTGTTTTGCCCCACCTTTATTCATATAGCTGCACAAGGAATGTCAGACTTTTTATCAGAGGACAACAACTGGCTTTCTACTAAACGTGAAAATTAAATTGAATTATGTTTAACTCCGATCAATTAGCTTTTCACTTAACATGTGAAAGTTAGATTGGGTTTCGTTTACCTTACACAAGTTTTACATAGGACTTCAATTGAAATGTTTGGGTAGTGAGGTACCCACACAATATGTGAAACTTAAATGTTTGGGTAGTGAGGTACCCACACAATATGTGAAACTTAAATGGGGCTTCAACTAATTCAACATTGGACACTGTGAAAAATTACTTTTCAAAAGAAATATAAACAACAATTATTTGATGAATGTTTTAGCCTTAGTTAATCACAGCTTTATTTTGCTAGATTGTCATACAATAATCGTATTTTTTTATGAACACCTACTCCAAAAACATTCTGTCAAAATAAATAATGAATAAAAAAAGGCACTACCCAGAATTGCACATACAAAAAAGGCACATGCAAAAGTGGCACATATTATAATGGCACAACTGAGGTAAGGACGAAAATGGCACATTGAGAGCTCATATAAGATCTTACCATGAACATCCAACAACAAAAAAAGTGTTAATTTAATTACAGTATTATTTTGAATGTGTTCATTAAATTATATTTTTTGTTAGTTTGACAACATGCGTGTAACCAGAGAGCTCAGTTAAGATCTTGCCATGAACAATTAGATTTAGATGTGATTAATCTGAAAAATGTTGTGGACAATGTGCATTTACGGTGTAATCACATTTGTTTGATGTGATTAAACTACAATATGCAAATGTGTAATGTTTTAAACATTTATTTCTTTGCAAGCGACGGTTTATAGTCAAATGGGCAATTTTCGTCCTTACATCAGTTGTGCCAGTATATTATGTGCCATTATTATGTGCTGCTTTTGTATGGGCCATTTAGGGTTGTGCCGTTTTTGGATGTGCCTTAATGGTGGAGCATCGTTAAAATAATAGAATACCAACCGGGGGGCTACTGGGACTCAATTCTCACACCTCGGGGATGATGAGGGGTTTGTCATACCCCTTCATAAAAGGTGGGGGATTATGTCCTACATTCGTCACAGTTAGCCATAAAGGTATGTTAAAGAAATGCACGTATTATTATTATCTTAAAATTCCATCAGTAACTTAATTATCAGACATCGATATTTTAGAAATGTGGATTATGAGTGAAACAATTAATGTTTTAAAAAAGTTATTGCACAATTTTTAATCATTCTATTTAAACCAAAGTGTTGTATGCCGAGTGTTGAAATTTAAAGCAAAACAAAAATAATGGTTTAGGGGCTATGTGTGTAAGAGTTAATAAAAACATCAGTTGCAACTACAATCAAGAATATTACACTAGTTTTCTCAGAATTTGTTCTAAAAGTGGGAACACCTACCATCAATTAAGCGTTGTACATTTTAACATTCTACCTGCAGCACACATGATTACTTTTCAATGTGATAATTGTGTCAATATAATCAAAGTTTAAAGTTGATTCGAATTTCATCATACAAAACTGATAAATGTTTACTCTTATTTGATGAGTTAGTCAAGAATCTGGGTGTGTATGAGCCATTGCGAAAAGGTCGTGGACATTGTACTGGACATTTTTAATTGTAGCTGAATCCTTATTATATGCACACAATAGTTTGAGGTCTTGCCTTTCATAAAAAATGTATGAACATAATTTGAAACTCTTGTTCGGTATGGGAGCAATGACTGTTTTCATGTCACTGTTACAAATCTTCCTGATGCTGCATGGCGGGCTGCGATCGCTGGCGGGCTATGATAGGTATATTACAAAAAATAAAAAATTGTTTTATAATAATTTAAACACTTGTCTGATAAAGTATGTTACCTCATTTATCACCCTTTTAAAAATTTTTCAATATCTTTATAATTTATAATATACCCACATGTCATAAAAGTACTGTCAAAAACTGTCATTTTACTTCATTTATTGATCTATCTGTAGGCTGTGGGTGGTAAGCTTATGCCTAAATTAAGAATAGACCACTGCAAGGCAAGTTTGAAGATAAAATTGCGTTTATTACAGTTTAACTACTAAAATTATGCAAAACCAAGTTTCTCAGTCCTTTCACAATTTGCAATACTGATCTAACTTCAGTACCACATCAAAGTATACAATGTTAGCCAACACTTCAAAATACAACCAAAACCAAGAGCATTAAGAACAACAATAAAATGTGAAAGAACAAATGATATTAAAGACGACTCAAAATACGTCTTACAAGACGACTAGCCACAATTAGGAGTGGGCCAGGACTTGTGTTCGCCTGTACAAATACAAAACCGAACAAGTAAGGTATTTGCATATCATAGTGTCCAGTGTAAGATGACACATCAACATCTGTGAAGTACTATAGTTCCAACACATTGGTGTTGTTCACAATATTGTCTGTAAAATACCTTATTCAGTACTAATATATAATCATACTTGTAGGTATTAATGTAATACTAGTACTCTACATGTAAAACACCCTTAACATAATAAATTCAACAGTCAACAATGTTGTCAATTTCACATGTGCATGACCTGACTAGCCTAGCTGTCATTCCACTTTACAATCAAGTTTTGGACACTGCTCAACTTACAGGTCTAGGGAATAATCAAGATCAGCCCTCTCCCAGAGCAATTAATCAATGTAACTTCAAAGGGCGAGAGGGTACCAGCCTGATCCTGGCTTAACTGTAGGGACAGTTACCTAATACCTATATACATGCACAATTTATGCTTGCACCATGTCTATCACATCTTATAACATATTAACTATAACAGTAGCACCACTAAACATGATAAAAAATTCAAAACTGAACTTTCTAAAGGGATCTGTAAATTTACCAGCTACTGACTGCAAGTGACAAAATCTCATTAAGCCCTGTTGGGCATTTTTCCCTAAGGTCCAACAACCACTTGTTCCTTCCACACATTAGTAATGAAAGTCACCACTAAGTAATTATAAACTGATAAAGTAAATACCTTGACCTAAACAGATGGACAGTTATAAATTAATAAGGTAGAAAACATCATTAGGGACTTACTAAAACAGAGTTGTGGGGAACTGTGGTCTAATGGTTAGAGCACCCGCCTGTCGATCGAGAAGGCGGTGGTTCGATTCCACCTCCGCCGTTTTAAGCTTGGGTAATTTCGTTCACCCCACTTTGCCCGTGTCTTTCGGAAGAGACACTAAAAGCCGTTGGTCCAAACTCCTGCGTTAGCTCAAGATTGGGATGTTTGGAGTATAACTAATTGTGTAACCAGTGCTTTGGCCATTGTTTCTGGTTTCGGGTTACAACTGCAACTGTGAACTTTGTGAAGACATCGGTGATTATGAGTACATTTTCCCGACCATCTGACGAGCGCTCTAATACTGTGTAATCGATGGCGACCACCTCTAGGGGTCGTGTAGCAATGAGCCTACCCAGTGGTGTTCTCATTTTCTTTGCAGGAAATTTACCAAGCGTACAACGCTCACACAGATTAATCCATGTTTGTACATCTTTGTGTTAACATCGGCCAGTAGCAGCGTGCTCTCACCAGTTTCTCTGTGTAACGTCGGCCAGTAGCAGCGTGATCTCACCAGTTTCTCTGTTCTCTCCACTCCTTGGTGACCTTGTTTGTTGTGCAAATTTTCTAGTACGCTATCTTGCAAACATCTTGGCAGCAACAATTGATCAATTTCGCCAACTTTAGAGTCTAGCACGCGCCGGTAGAGAACTCCATTTGTTTCCACAATGTACCAACTGGATCACATTTGCTGTCTCAGATGATTTTTCACCGGGCGTCTTCCTATCTTCCGGTAATAGATGAGTCTACCAATGGTGGAATCAGCTGCATGTAATTCTCCCATTGCCACTTTCGGCAGTCCTGGCAATGTTGTTGTCGCCTGTTCTGCGGGATCTGTATTTACCTTGCATTCACAACACTTAGCAATCTCGCGATTGGCGGATTCCATCATTCTTCTCATTACCCCGTAAACTACGACTAGCATATGCTATCACACGCAGTTTTGCATCTGGCTTAGGACAGCTCCCAGCCCCTTGTCACATGCATCTGTGCATCTGTCTCAACAATGAATGGAAGATTATAGTCGGCGAATCCTAGTACTGGTGTTCCCGTCAGTGTTGTCTTCAAAGCATTGAATGCTGTTTCACATCCGTTGGTCCAACATTTCTCTAAGTTGTACATTTTGCTGGTTCTTCGCTTCCCTTTTCCTTCCTTGCAAGTATCGGTTACCACTCGGTGAAATGGACTTGCGATTTGCGTGAAATTTGGTACGTATATTCGGTACTAGGAAGCAAAGCCAAGGAATTATCGTAAAAGTTTTTGGGACAGGCCACTTCTCGACGACTGCTATCTTGGGCGGATCCGGTGCTACTCCGTCAGCACCGATCAGCACTTCTTTCTTAAACAAGTTGCACTTCTTCAGCTCCAGTTTCAATCCGAAATGTCGTACTGCATCCAGCCTCTTCAGGTGCTCTTCAATACTCTTTGAGAAGATGACAATGTCATTTAAGTAGACCAGTAATATTTCAAACAATTCGGAACTGAAGGTCATTTGCATGAGGTGCTGGGAACGTTGCAGTAGCTTTGCATAAGCCGCATGGTATTCGAGTGGATTCATATAGACCGAATGGTGTTCTAAATGCCGTTTTGTGCTGGTCACCTGGTCATTTGCACCTGGTTATACGCTGATTGTAGATCCAGTGTTGTAAAGTACTATGCACCTGTCATTGCGTCTAATGACTCCACGATTCTTGGAAGTGGATGAGTATCTTTGATTGTCTTGTTGTTAAGTGCTCTGTAGTCAATGCACGTTCTTAGATCTCCGTTCTTCTTTCGTACTAGTACAGTTGCACTAGCATGGTCGCTCTTACTAGGTACAATCATTCCGTTTCTCATCAGCTTCTCTATGTGTTCCTTCACCTCCTATAGTTGTGTTGGGGGAATTCTCCGGTACGGCTAAACAACAGGAATGTCGTCTATGGTTCGTATGTAGTGTTTCACCGCTGTGGTGCAACCAAGGTCGTCAGAAGAACTTGCAAACACATCTCGATGTTTCACAAAAAGTGTCTTTATTTGTATCATCTCATCAGGTATTCCTTGAAATCCTGACAGGTGTAGGCTTGCTAAGATGTCCTGAACATCTTCTTCTGCAGTCGGTGTGAATTTGTCTTCCATTGGAGTGCTGGTGCTAATTGCATTTGCTGAGACCTCCACTCTCATCTCTTGGTAAGGCGTCGCAGGTCGTAACAGCCCCGTCCGCGGTTGCAGTTCGATATCGACGTTCAACCCATTCACAACCTTCACGTAGAAATACGATCCTTCGACGAATGTATTAACTACTGCCAGAATTCCTGGTATAAGGTGTCGACAAAGGGTCAACCAGCATGGAGTTCATACTCCCGCGTCCTCTTGCTTTAATTGGCTGGTACTCTAATTGGACAATGACCTGCTACCCTGGCAAAGCTGACTGCTTCTCTTGTTGGCCTGTAGGACTCAGTTTTCATGCCGTTTAGCATGTTCTTCAAAACTGGCACCTGCATCAGAACATTTGTTCCCAGAAGACCATTTACTTCCTTGCTTGCAAGGTCTGTTGAGTCCTTTAGTATCAATACCCCTCTCCTCGGAACATGTATGTCGCAAACTTCCATATCTATCTCGATATATCCTGTGTAAGGTATTTCAATTCCGTTTGCCGCTCTGACGACGAACCAACTCTTGGTATCCATCACTTCGGCAGCCAATGTTTTCAAACGTTCTTTGAAGACAATTTCAGTGACAGTTGTCACTTGACTGCCGGTGTCCATCAGACATACCACTGGAATGCCTCCCGTTTTCACTTCTAGTGTTGGTACATGACCAACCAGACATTCTAAGCTGTCATTGTCAAATCTTGCAGAGCCAGTCCCTTCTCCACCACTCAGCCCGTAGTAGTGGAGCAACCTAGTTTGACGTCTGCTGACCACATTTCACCTTCACCTGTGCGTCCTTGAATGCAGAACATTCTCTTTGTTGGTGACCCAGCTTCCCACAGAAGTAGCAAGTCCCGATCCTCTTGCAGTCTCCAGCAAAGCGACAGTCTCTGGCCATATGTCCAGGTTTCCGACATTTGAAGCATACTCCTGGGCTGCGCGTCCTGCTCGACGGACCTCTCATTTGCATACTATTTATGAATGATATTTCCGTCACCACCACGAAGATCACAGATTCTGGGTCAAGTTTTACGTAACGAATTTTCCGCAGCGCACCTAGCGGATTGTAACATACCTCGCTATGGGTCCTTGACGACGTCTAAACATTTACGCCATTTCAGACATGCCACATCGTACCGATCTGGCGTATGTTATACGGATTATTAGGGTTTTGAGATTGATACAACCGTATCACATTTTCATACGGATTTGTTACAAATTGAGTGGAAAGTCGTACTAAGAGATGTTTCTGTATTCTAATAACGATATAATGTATGACAGACGAATCGCAAACTATTGGCGATTGCAGTGGAAATAAGCAAGTTTTAAACCAAACCTAGCGGATTACATTTGATTTTAATGTTTTCTCGCCCGGTAGATGGAGGCACTCTTAATCAAACTGAACCAATGACAACGTCCTGTTTTATTTTTTTATGTCGCTCACATGCTCCGCCACCTAAACAATGCCAATGCCCCAAGTGCTATGGAAAGTTTAACACCGATTGGAAAAGGCAGTTTGGGGAATAATCGTCGAATTAAAGCTTGGCGATTAATTTGCTAGATGTGCGTAGGTGCGTGCGCGCGCGTGAGATTTTCTGGTTGAAAATAAGATTGAAACGAACAAAATGTGGCATTAGAAATTGTACAAATAGTTATCATGCAGCAATTAAACTAGTGCATGCAAAATCTACCGAGAAGACACTGTAAACAGGCTTAATGTATTCAGCGCGCGGCGCGTTGGCGCGTTTTAACACAACTGTTCTAATAATTACCACAGGATGTAGGTACTTTGGCAGATGGGGCAAGCAAGAGTTGAAGTGATCGACGCCACTGCACAACATTGCTAAGGCGTGTTCGGAAGCCTCACTGTATTACAAAACGCAACACATTAAATGTATAGACATCATGGAGCCGTTCGATTGCATCCTGTTGTAATTATTAGAACAGTTGCGTTCATTTTCATCAAAATGTGCTGTATGTTTACAATCACCGATGTGTCCCACTACCGAGTCTGACTTGTGCTTCGTACTGTATTATAAGGGCCGTTTAATTATTGAAACAATACGCACGCACAAGCACACACATACAGTGTATATTCCCGTTGGCGCGCTGAATATAATATTAGGGTTCAGCCTACTGTTACGTTTCCCATTGGCATTGGTGACCATGTTTAACGTTTTGCACGATTATAAGAAAACGGGACCATACTGCTAACTCTTCTTTAAGTGCCCGAACATGCGGCACCCGTCAATGTCTACCAATTTCTGCATGAATTACCTATTGAAATCATCTGAAAATCCATAGTTACACTCAACATGTTCTACCAGCAAACTTGCCAACGTGTCTGCTCAAATGCAGTTATGTCAGCTGATATGATTTTTTTAAATATACATAATGTGTAACACACCAAGTAGTGTAACTTGGGGCATGATCCCATTAACTTGATTAAGCGCGCTGGGCGCGCCGTTTGCCTGAAGTGATGGATTGATTTTGTTGGTGACATGAATATCTGAGCGTCACAAAGTTTCTAGACCCACAACAATCACGGCGAACGCCTCAAGAATTTTGTAGGTACAGTTTTCGTGTTTATGCATGATTCATCTATCAGGTAACAATTTTCATTGTATTTAATAGTGGTAGCTAGTATATCCATTTTCCAAACTAATCGATCACTTCACACTATACCAACTGGGTTCAGCCTACAATTACATTTCCCATTGGTGGCCATGTTAACATTTTTGCATAATTATAAGAAAACGTGACCATCAAAAATTGCTTGTGTCTAGGAATAAAAATATTTTGTTCTACTCCTACAAAAAACCTTTCCTCACCTGACTTGCAATTTCGTTCATAATTAAGTGGAGATGGCCATTATTTGAATGGACATTTAAAGTGGAACTATCTCCCGAAGTGAAATATTGGTGACACGTATGTGCGCGTCATCGAACTCTAGGGCTGCCATGTGTACTTAATGTTTACAGGGTTTAACTGTATTCAGCGCACGGCGCGTTAGCGCGTTGAACACAGTAGATGGCGCTAGCAGTTGAACACAGTTTGTTTTGCGAAAAGACGCCACTGCATAACATTGTTACGGCGTATTTCAAAAGGCATGGTAAAACGTAAAACATTAAATGTATAGACATCATGGAGCCATTCGATTTCGTCCTATGGTGATTATCTTCACATTGTTTACGTTAATTTTCATCTGATCAAGTTAAAATGTGTTGCATGTTTACACCATCTTTAAGTTAACGTGGATCAATCTGCCGACTCACTTGAAAAAAATGTGCATTGGCGGACACCGCAAAAAAACTTCAAAAACAAGCAGAAGGTTTGAGTTTCACTAGCTTAGGCTTCATCACTGTGTGATCCACTATATTGGACTACGTTCTTTACACTTTTTGCAGCCCAAACTTTTTTCTATTAGCAATTTTATTAATAAATCCATTGATGGGAAATTCAGATCCTCACACCATGTATAAATTCCCTCAGGCACTCGTGACATTTTGATCGTTATTCCATACGTCCCCATTTCTTACGGTAGCAGGATCCCTTTTGAACTACTTTTAACATCATTAACTTGATGTCATTAACTTGATGTACCATGGTTTAAATTTGGTAGGAAATAAATTTTTTGGCATAAATCATGCTAATTAGCTGACAATATGGCTGCAGCGACAGTCAAAAGGGGCTCAGTTTTCAAACATGATAAAACTTTAACTATACACAGCAGGAATATGAAATTAACAACAAAGATAACACATAAAGGCATATTCTGAGGGAAATAGATATTACAAAAAAGAAATTAACATATTTTTACAACATTTATACAATTTTTTCTTATATTCTAGCGCCTAAAAATATTCATGCTTAATAAAAAATCACATTCCACCATTTAAACACAAAATCGTTCCATCATTCCTTAGCCAACAACAATGCTGAAAAAATCACAGAGCAATATCTTTAATGGTGCCTGAATATTTGCACCACGCGTCATCGGCTACCGGACACATGTCGTGATTCGGATCGGCGTCCGTGCTAGCCACATGATACAGACTAGCGAGGACTGCATGCTCAACAAATCACCACTGTCCTGTCTAACAGAAACCCAAAGTTTATACTTGTTTAGCAATAATTAAGCTATTATAGTGCATTAAAAAAATATGTACAGTTAAAAAAAATCACATTTTTAATGGGATCCTGCTACCTTAAAACAACCAGCAAAGAAAATAAACATACCCAACGAAGAAACCCATTGAATCGACTCGGTCCAATAATAATGTAAAGGGTGGTCCAATATAGACGAATGGTTGTCTATATTGAAAAAAAATTTCAAATTTTCACCCAAATTCCTGGTTGAATATTGTACGTATTGGTGCCTATCACTGATGAGTTTCCAGTGAAATAGTGGAAAGCGCAATATTGATAGTTTCCTTTTTCCCTTTATGACACACACAAACACACACACACTTCAAAACCACTGACGCCGGATGTTTTGGCTAGACAATTGAAATATAAATCAGACATCTGAGAATTTTTATTACTCATGAATTGAATCGCCTTGTGAATCGATGTATTGTCTCCGAGAAATGGAAATGTGCAGCACTCACTGTGAACACTTCCTCTCCATAGAATACGTTCTCCTAATAATATGATTTTACCCCTCTGTTAAGTGTTTCGACGTACAATGAAAATAATTGTCTGTGGCATGGACATGATTAAAAAAGGCTTTATTTCGCCATTATTTCATCACTTGCGTCGTCGGTTATGTCATCCTCGTTTCGGGGGATCGCAAGGTTAAACATTATAATAACCGACTGCCTTTTTTGTTGTCCGGATGACGATTGCCGGCAAAGAATTCTTCACTTTTTAACACAGTTTCATGTATCTGAAAGGTACAGGACAGTCCGTGGGTGGCAAATATTTGAAGAAGTTTCAAATAACGTGGCAGCAGTATTCGACATGACATGAATATATCATCGACGTACTTTCATGTAAGCGTCTATAATGACAAGAATCATTTTCCCTTCTAATTAATCAGCATAGTAAATGTGTACACGATACCAAATCCTCAAGTTTGGTGACGAGAAGTTCGTAAAAAGAAACTATAAATTATGAGCATCACAAGGAAATTACATCAGATCTCAGAAATGCTAATATCACCACCATTTACAAAGAGAAAGATGAATCAGACTGTGGGATTATTGAAGCTTTTTTTACATCTTCATAACCAAAATGATTGCAACCGTCCTCTTCAATGGACGGAGTCTTTCACCATCCGAACTAGCAAAGATGCGTCAAGCAAAGATGCGTCATAGATCTCAAGTATGCAGATGTGGTATTATCATTTATAGATGTCACCTGAAGACTGGAAACATTCAATCAACGTTGGCTCAGAAAGTGTTTCACATCCGGAGGAAGCCCGTCGCACCAATGCCACCGTCGCACCAATGCCACGTGTACTTAACACCAGTTGTATAAAGCTTTAAATCATCCCCACTGGTTTATAATCTTTAGCAGATTCATCCTGTGTGTTGGAAGATGAGCAGAGGGCATACATGCACAGGTCCTTAACGACCCAATTGTACGACCTTCTGTAGTGAATATGAATTCAGAAGACATTAAAATTTCCCTTTTGGTTTCAACTCTTCTTCACCTTTATGCAGCACGATCTTTGCAGTACTCATAGTACTCATATGCAAGGCAAAATAGGTAAATATTGTCCCACACATTAATCGGAACTACAAAGGAAGATCGCTGCAGTGGAAATTATCGGCATCTCACGTACACCGTTCAAAACACAAACTGAAATGGGTATGGGAATGTGACTTGTTGAAGTGGATTCTTTAAAACAATCCTTCAGGGAAGAGTGCAATAGAAAAGAAGATGAAGAAGATGGACAGACCTTTACAGAAACCCAGGTACCAGTGCACAACCGCTAAGACAATGTTCATCGGAGAAACGACCCCTAGTAACAGTTACGGGATCAGTAACACTAACAGTTAAACTAGTACTAGTAGGTCTGTAAAGGGTTAACTTATAAGGGTGATACCAATTGTTTCGCTCAAGGACAAGCTGTCACCGCCACTTGTATAGCCTTACAATTCTACAATGGTCTCAAAACCGGATAGCACAATTGACAACCTGATGTGTTGAAAGTTGTGAATTTTATGACTGGCCACATCATGTTTGTAATGAATTTCCACCTTAAACGAGAAGGAAGGATGTACTATCCGAACTAAGATGAAACACGGTGGGAATCTAGTGTGGTTTATTGCATTATAAGACAAGGTTGAGAAACGCTACTGGACAAACATATTGTCTGAGGTTCCGGAAGCTATATAAGTGTTGAGATATCTCCCTCTCCTTTCTCCTCTGTTGATGACTCTTCTTCATGTTTGTCATGTTTGGCAGTGTCTTTAAATCTTTTTGTCTGCCAACTAAATACACGAATTGTAGAACTTGTCGAAAGAAGCGGGATTTTGACACATTGGCCATCAGTAATAATACAAGCGGCTTTGTAGATCATTACTTTCGTGGGTAAGGTTGGCATAATCGTCTGCATATACTGTAGATGTATGAGGGTAGAGTGCTATAAGGTATCCTTGCTTGACCTTTGTTCAGATGATGAAAGACTCAATTTTAGTCACATTAAAAAGGACAGTTGCAGTCATTTTGGTCATGAAGATAGTAGGCCAATGCTTCGATAATTCTCACAGTCTGATTTATCTTCCTGTTTGTAGATGGTGGTGATATTAGAATTTCTGAGGTCTGATGTAATTTCTTGTTGATAAATTTATAGTTTGTTTGAGAGCTTCTCGCCACCAAATTGGTTTCGTGTACACATTGACTATGCTTGATCAATTAGAATGGGAAATGGTCCTTGTCTTTGTAGACGCTTACGGGAAGTATGTCGATGATATCTTCGAATACTGCAGCCACCTTATTGAAGCTTCTTTAAGTGTTTGCCACCCACGGACCTTACCTTGGTTTCAGATACATGGACAACAAATAGATCTCAAAGAAACGGTCGGTTATAATGTTCACCGATACGGTCCTCCGAAACGAATATGCATGCGTCATGTCCTTGCCACAGACAATTATTTTCCTTGCATGTCGAAACAGTTAACACGATACCGTTAAATATTACTCGGAGAATAAATTCTGTTCGAAGAGGCGTTCACAGTGACTGCTTCACCTTTCGATTTCTCGGAGATAATGCATCGATTCACAAAGCGATTCATTCGTGAAAAATCAAACTTCTCAGATGTCTAATTTATCTGAATTGTCTGACGAAAACATCCAGCGTCAGTTGTTTTTAATTTTTTATGCCTAATAATAAATCTATGTATGCTAGAGGATAAATGTTTCCCAATCCCATCTCAAAAAACTCGGACTACATTATAATAACCGACCGTTTCTTTGAGATCTATTTGTTGTCCATGTAACCATGTCTGAAACCAAGGTAAGGTCCGTGGGTGGCAAACACTTAAAGAAGCTTCAATAACGTGGCAGCAGTATTCGAAGATATCATCGACGTACTTCCCGTAAGCGTGAGGTAGAAATGTGCACCATCTAGTTGTTAGGTGTTCGAGCCCCTCCTCACCTTAAAACCTCTCTTGCAAGCTTAAAAAGAAGAGAAATACGTACAATTCCAACACATCAAAAGTAAACAACAATACAAGCAGGCTCAGGGGGACGCGGACGGACTTGACTGACAACTTGTGATTTGCTGCTGAACAAGGCTATAATGGCTTTGTGTAAAAGAAGCGATGCCTGGCTTCCTGTATCAATGTTCTCGACAACCTAAAAGATTGGAAAATCTCTTCAACAATGCTTGTTTTTGGGTATGATAGTGTGTCAGTGCTCTTCCGCAAGGGTAAAAAGACCGTGCCTTGCATGAAGATGAGAGTTTGAGGACCTGGAAGTTTTCATCAACATTTAAACCAAAAGGGGCATTTGGAGTTATTTTCGTTCTTTCTGGGAACCATCAGGAAATTTAAATGTCTTCTGAATTCATATGTTGGAAAGACTGCCTCACTAATACAAAAAGTTTGGACAATCGGGTCCGTTAAGGACCTTTACATGCATGCCCTCTGCTCATCTTCCAATCACACAGGATGAATCTACTATTTTATGCAATGCTGAATTGAATTGCTATTCACAAATCGGATAATTATTTATTCTTTTTGCGGATAACCAACTGATCCATTTCTAGGAAAGGCAGTAAAGGCAACCATTTTGGATTTTTTATTGAAATCCTCTATTCCTACCTAAATATTTCAGTTACCTAGAACCTTGTTTTTAAAGTTTCATCCCTTGCTAGTGCTCGATAAATTGATGCCTAATGAGGACGAAATTAAATTGATGCCTAATGAGGAAGAAATTAATTTACTTAAATGTTGGGCAATTATTTGTAACATTATGAATGAATTGAATCTTGCGTGCTTCACGGCAGCGAGCTGGCTTATCTCCTAAATCTATAAGTGATGTAACTCTATGCCCCGAATAAATTTCAAAGCTTTCTCCCTCGATTTGCGCATAATTCTTTAGTTCTTCAGGAATTTATGGGCTTACTTCACCATTATCATATAGTTTTGCAGTTGTTGCACTAAAGTTGGTTTTGCAACTTTCTTTAAGTGCTTGTCTGTTGTAAATATCGGAAGCGTCTAACTAACACGAAGCATTGAACTGGTTGTCTGTAGTTAACACAGTACTGTCAAAAATTTGATCGAGCTTCTTCAGGCGTGCGTCCATCATCGATAATTCCTTACACCAATATTCTATAGCACACTCTAAAATACCTGGTACTGACAACAAACCAGGGTAAACCTGCCTTTAAATGTGATGAATTTCTGCATTTCCCTATAGAAACTTTCTGCACAGCAACTTTGAAATGAGAGAATCATGAAGATTCAGTTCACTGACGCTTATGAAGGTGATCTAAAAATGACTCCATCTAAGGAACCTCTGTCTTATCTACTTTTCGACAAACTGTTTTCGCTGACTTACATTTGTGTACCGCAAGTGAAGAGAATGTCTTTCGTACTCGTTTTTCTGTAGATTACCTGCGATGAAAATGTTTCTGCTGATTAGAACTGCGACGAACTGCGATGAATGCGAAGGAGGGCTTTATGGCATCCCTTATTCCCGCTGATCACATTAGCAATTGCCGTCTTGAATTTGTCGAGAACAGAGTCTGGCAGCAGACTTAAAATTTGCTTTGTTGCCATTATTTACACCAGGAGCTTATCAGAAATATTGTACAGTTTGTAAATCATCATTTCCTTTTGCAGTTGAATGGTGTACAGAATGTACAAGCCAAATGAAAGTTTCGATCCAACATTCGTTGATCAATCTCAATCTATCACACCAGTTTTTATTAACATTGTGCCACTAATAAGTTTTTATTCAATTAAGCCGAAGGACTCAACAAAAGTTTAACTATCGAGTTTTCATACATGAATACAGCTTCGATGTTTCTCATACATTCTTTATCATTTTCTTTCAATACTGATACCATAGATATTCCGTTGAATCTCGTGACATCAACCACACAAAAATCCTCACATTTGATCTCGTCTATTATTGAATGTTGAATATGGTATTAGAAATGTTAGAAATAAAATAACGATTGTTTGTGTTTCAATCCGTCGAAACGCAGAGCAGAAAGGCAAGTAAAATCATAATATTATTATAGTGAACGATCAAAATTGTCAGCGGTGTAAATCATCAGTTGCGAAATTTCCACTTCATTTATTCAATTAAGACTACAAATAATTAACATCATTATGACGTATATATTTTGTAAGCCTTTGACGAGAGAGAACCATTGTACAGCCATTTTCAGAACAATTAATGAGATCGGTGAAGAAACCCTTCGGGAGAACGAATAAAGCGTATTTGATATACTTGCACGGTTCGACCTGAAATGGCCGGCATGTGTTATGAATGTTCACATCGTATTGAGAGACACATGTGCTAGAACTTTGCACTATTTAATTCTTAACCACGGAAAAAAGCACGATGATGCAGAAAACCGCAATGATTCCCAAAATTAGTTGCATTAGCCTCCGATGAATCAGATAAGTGTAATGTTGTTGACTAATTTTTTGGACGACTAGCCGTTGATTCTCAACACACTGGTTTGCTTGAAATATTGTTAACAAATAGTAATTTTTCCACCTATTAGAATATACTGAAAATTCTCATAAATCCTCGTTGAACTAAATACAAAATCTTCCACGATAGCTGCAACACTAACTAAACTAATCAACAAAAGAAAGTTATATTTCTCTTACATTGTATATATTATATATGGGGATTAAATGGATTAAATTAATGCAATCATGCAGCACTTACACCAGTATCTGCATGACCAGAATGAACAGGCCGTTCTGTTCCCCAAAGTGGCACTTTCACAATTTGTTAACTATGGATAAAACACTGAATGGACTTTCAATTAATTTTATTGCGCACATTAATCAATAACGAATGTGCCCACCAGCTTGCAGCAATACATGACTCACATCTACGGGGCATACTGTTTACCTAGCGCTATACCCTGTTTTGAGGCAACCTGTCCCACTCTTCCACCAGGAATCTCCTCAGGCCTATATTCTGAGTATTCTAGCGCTATACACTGTTTTGAGGCAACCTGTCCCACTCTTCCACCAGGAATCTCCTCAGGCCTGTATTCTGAGCATGCAAAACGCATATGAACCGCTCAGTCCAACCGATCCCATAAGTGCTTAATATGTACATACATGTACATATTTCGCATAAGTAATCCCATTCAATGAGGGAACTTCATGTTCCAGTGGCAGTGGTCAAAAGATCATTAACACTAGCTTAATTTTGTTTACCATGAATGAAATTATTCCTAACAAATGACTGCAGAAGTTGTGAAAGTGCCCATAACGCATAGGGTTTATAGTGTGAACATAGCATGTTACAAATAGTTGTCTAATATATGTAAGTAATTTATTTCCTCCTCGCCATTATCATGTAATAAGCCTAAGGCAAACAAAAGGAATGAAGATGAGGTGGCTACCAGAAAAGTATAAACTTATCGGGCTAGTAGCCAGTGACGATGGTACCAGGAACTTGAAGATTGTTCGTTGTCGTTCATTCTTAATGGGGCATGGCCACCAGACTGATTCATAATTTGGATGAGGGTGGTCCCAGGCAGTTGTGTTATAAAGTATGGGCAGTTGGGTTGTTCATACTGGAATGAGCATCGTGCATTAAGTGTTAAACTCTCCAAGACAAACATTTTAAAGGCTTGCTAGAGATAGCTGTGGGACAACAAATATGGTTATTTCCTGTGTGGCAAGTGTACGAATCATCTGCATTTAACGAGGCTCTCCCTTTTTGGTCGTCGTTTGTCTTTTCATCGTTTCATCGCACCACTATCATATAATATTCTGTACACATTGCAACATTCATTGCATTCTACAAACATTGCATTCTACATGTGAAAGTTGCCTATTAAAACAATTGACAGCTTAAACAATAGAGCACATTTCTTTGTATGAGGCGTGTCCTTGTGCAAGTTGGCTAGATAACATTCGAGAAAAATTATGATTTTGCAGGTGGAAATGGCTGTGATGGAGCAACTGGAGAATTTGTTGGAAGATGGGATTTAATGAGATTTTGATCACTTGCACTCATTAGCACTATGTATCGAGCACTTCAGAAAGTTCAGTTTTGATCATGTTTAGTGGTGCTACTGTTATAGTTAATATGTTATATTTGATATACACGGTGCATGGATATATTGTGCACGTATTAGGAATATATAGCTAAATAGTAATAATCTCTTATTAGTACTGTAGATATATGATGAAGATTTGGGTTCTGTACAGTATAAACACTGGGCCTCCAGTGGGTTCTTGCCGTGTAGCAGCATGAATGTCACTGGTCCATGCCGGCATCACTTTATCATGTGTCAACTGATAAGAGCTCAGCGGTCTTGTTCTATTTATGTCTATGGGTCCTACTCATCTTCATAATCAGATTCGTCCTCTTCTCTTTCTTTAGTGGCAACTAACTTATCAATGAAATGTTATGTAATAGGTGACAAATATCGAGAGTTTCCTTACATTATTTAGTGTAGCAGCTTTGCTAGGCAACTTCTCAGAGTAGAACGCTTGTTCAGTGTGAAGTGTCGGAACCAAGTGCCCTTTGAAATCAAGCATTGAAATTACCTCTTATTTATTAATAATGTTATAATATATATAAATCCCCACCCATTCCTGATAGGTTTCAATTGTCTCATGTTTTCTTTTTATGACTCCGAAATCCCTATAATAGGGCAAATAACTGACTTCAAGTGCCCCTTGAAATCAAGCATTGAAATTACCTCTTATTTATTATTAATAATGTTATAATATATATAAATCCCCACCCATTCCTGATAGGTTTCAATTGTCTTATGTTTTCTTTTTATGACTCCGAAATCCCTATAATAGGGCAAATGCTGACTTCTTACTGACAGTTGATGGCTTACTTCATCAAATCAGCCATTAAGAATGAGTAAGGAAAGTATTGCGTCATTGAATGGTTGTGGTTACAACAAACGTAAGCAGAATGACACGACCATGACTGCCACTAAGAATTGAGGAAATATAACTTGTTTTTTTTTTGCCAGCATTGTGTGACGCACGGTAAGGAAAGGAGCAATATGTGCTCAACCATTTTTGCCTATCGTCAGAAATGCAATGTCTATTATTTTTGCCACGTTTGTTTTAGAGGTGGTGCAAACAACTAATACTTTTATGAGGTCTTCAGAGATTCGAATGCGGTATGAAGGATCAGGCTACATGTGACCATGCATATAAGGCAAAGGTTTAGCTGCATCCAAACGCTACTGTAGCTGATAAGGGTTGAAATACCCGAAGACGTTTCGCACCAATAATATAATGAAACCGATGAAATTAATCCTTGTTGTTGAATATCACAGTATTATATAAATACAAATAAAGGGACGGATTCAGGCGCCTGGTGCCATCTACGGTGACGCCACCTTCCGGTAATTGAAGACACTACCGAACGCAATATGTGGTGCCACCTGGTGAACGTTGGATATAATAACGAAAACCTATTAAAACCTACAAATTTCCCTCCCAGTCTACAAAGTTTGACAACAAAGCAAAACTTCTGCACAGAGTGACTACCCTGTTACTATCTGGCGGTTGTTGTCTGAAGAAGATCTAATGATCTTGTTGATTAGATGAAATCAATAAATTATATATAATAATAAAAAAATATAATATTAACTAGCCTGACACCGACAGTTTTTCATGTCAAACATACACAACATGGGGCAGGTAGCAGCTGTTTTAATTTATTTATCTATTTAAAAAATATGATCCCTCATTATATTATCGGAATTACAAATTATCATAATTATAATGTGTATAACAAACTAATTGCAAGTTACATGTAATATCCACAATTAAGATAGCAACGACCAAAACATAAGCACATACAAATGTTATAACCGTGCTGTGACCACGACTTCCGTTTAACTGGGAAGCTTTTGTCTGAGTAAGTGTCCAATTTTTTATCAAGTTGCAGCACAATATATATGTAGACATATTATCGAACACCACTAATTGTCACGTCATTAATATTTGTATGACAGCCAATTCAAAACAACGCCCTCCCCATAATATTAGGTGAAAATCAATGACGCAATGTAATTATACGTCCATTTTAACACTTGATAAATCATTGATATACACTAGATTTCCAGAGCACTGTGAACCAATGAAGCCTTCTTACTTTCTTTTTAAATATACTAATGAATTTTTTCAAAAAAATATATATATATGTGAGCGAAGATGTTCATCAGATTAGATCGTTGAAAAATGAAAAATGTTTTTAATTATTTACAAGTCACTTTTCCCCGTGACGTCTCGACTTTATCAGCAATCTACTTCAGACGAATACCGCTATATGGCGACACGGTAGTCATTTCTCGCAGACGTATAACTCTGGCGTGTTCCGTGCGGCCGCGGCCTGGGTAACTGGATATCATCGTAGACATGCGAGAGTCGGTACCGGTGTCGCGGGCCCAGAGTATCCCGTGCCAGGATTCTCCGCCTACTCTCGGCCTGCGACGGTTACGGGCCCAGAGCACTGACCTATATATTATATAGGTCAGTGGCCCAGAGTAGGAGCAGGCCAGGATTCCGCGTTGTTGCTAAGGTGGTTTGCGTTAGTAATATATAATGTTTTCTAATATAATTGCTAGTACACATAGTATAACTAAAATGGAATAACTTGTGTGATTATTTTCACGTACATAAATATATTGTGTGATTTAGAGCGCCGTTTTTTGTAAATCGAGGCTATAATTAGTATCGAGGCTATAGCGAGGGCAGTGCGCGGCGCTGTTTTTCTTCATGAATTGGTGGTCAGTTAATCAGCAGAATTAATTGTTCGACATAATTTCCTCTAGAGTAGCTAAGTAGTCAGGTTTAGTAATTATTATGATTGTAAAATGTAAAGTTTAATTATCCTTGATGGATAAGTATTTGTCCATATTAGGGCATAGTAGGCTTACAGCAGATGAGGGAGGATTAATGTAGAATGCAGGGTTTTTAATATATAGTCTGGTAAAATTGCTTTAATTTATAAAGCATGCCTACGAGGGGTGTAGCTTTAGACACTAATGAATTAATATGACCAGTTTAGATGTTCCTCTATGTAAATTGCTTAAAAATGTGTTCAAGCGACTTGGTTTATATTAATTTCCTTTATTTTAATTACAGCATCATGTTTATTGTATTTTTTTATTTTCAGGAGTAAAAATAATAACATTATTTTTATTTATGTTTAATGATTTTTTTTAGAATGAAACCAATGTGATATCTCATTGTGTTCCCAATTAACTTCTTCAATAAGCCTAGTAAAATTTGTGTGTGAGTGAAACATGTTTGTGTCATCTGCAGATAATATGAAGTTAAATCTATTTGTTGTTTTAACAATGTCGTTTATGTGAAAGATAAAAAGAAGTGGACCTAGTGCATGTTGATCCTTGAGGAACACTGTCACTATCATTAATTCCGAATCTAACTTATAAGAAACAAACTGTTTTCTAGTAATTTCTAAACCGCTGTAGTTATACACCTCTTGTTGGGAAAATATATGGCAACTGAATTTAATACACTAACATGTGGACTCACATCAGTTACATCATCATAATCTCATTTTTTCTTCACATACATGCTTCAGAAACAAGCTTTATCTTGTGCAATATCTCTTTAAGAAGGATATTCTTAAGGATATAATTTATGGCCACGTTATACAACATCTTGATGATCATTAAGTTTTATAACATTTTATCCAACAAATAGCACAGATTCAGGAATCACCGCTCTTACAAGACCCAACTCATTGACCTACACCACACATGACCTAGATCAAACCCAGGTTGACTTGGTAATCATGGACTTCTCGAAGGCCTTATACTGTAACGAACAGACAGTTACTTCATAAAATCAACAACTTTGGTATTACTAGAAACACATTCAACTTATTGGAATGAACTGCCATCGACCAGTGCCAATATTTAAAAATGTCATACCTTGACAATTTCATATAAGAAACAAAGCACCTACATAACCAAATTTGTCAGCTACTAGCTAACTAACCTATGCACACACCCAACATCTCATTTTGCTCCATACGACCCATGAGAATATCATACAGATCTGAAATGGAACCAACATTTCAACCAAACTATGTTATTATTATACTAAGCCTCGTGAGATTGAAGGTGCAATTATACAAATTATTATAAACAACTAAAGGAAATATTTGCTAGTGTGCTAGTGTAATATCAAGAAAAGTTGTATTTTCACAATTCTTTTAACACTTAATAGTTGTAACAAAGTTGAGGTGGCATGTAAATTGTTGGCTGTATCTGACAAAAGTATTGTTTCAATGGCATACAAATTATGCTGATAAATTAAAAATAGCTTATATGCACATTGCAAACAATAAACCTAAATAGTATATACATTTGTAGTAAACAAATGCACAACAATTTACTGTATCTAAAAGAATATCAACAAAAGAAGAATGCAATAAATGTGGTCTAAGGTAGAATATATGTCTGTTGTGCTTCTGTTGGCCTGGTTACACACATTGCATAGTCTCAATTCACTTTCAGACATTGCACAGTCTCAATTCAGTTGGGTTGTACAGTAGAAGCACACTAGATAGAAATATATGGGTGGCCACTTTACAGAAGTACCTGTGGTAGATCAACACAGACTGATAGGGTGGCAATTTTCAAGGGGTGGCTGCTTTGAGGTGTTCTACTGTATTCTCTGTTGACATTCTTCACAATAGAAATCTACTGGCTTTTTCAACAATTTAGCACAATGAAAGTGCCACCAAGAGAAGCAATTCTCACACTCCACCCAGTCCACATGTTCTCTGTTGGGCTGGCAGGTGGGATTGCAGCAGGAATCCTTTTCGTCCTGTTCCACCAATCGGGCATGCACAAAGTGTCTGTACTGGTATGCCTGGACCTGACCCATTACACCAACAGGCACATCCTTCACCAAAGCCTCAGCATTCTGCAATAATAATTTGGTTTTTTATTTTAATTATACTGTGTCAATTATATTATTATACCTGGTCTGACCTGTTACAACATTTCTATCAGTAGGCTTTGGACTTGAGAGGTACCAGATAATTAACCTGAACCATGACTTGGTGCAAAAGAGTGACATCTAGTGGTTTACTTGATTACTTTTAAAATATTAAATGCATATTGGTTGTTAGTACAACATATGAATTTTTAATCTCATTTCACAGATGGAAGGTATTAAGCATATTGTAACATTAAATCATAGCATATATGGAATGTACTGCGATTAAAGACAAATATAATGTGATGGAGAGTGACCAAGCAAAAGGTGTAAATACAATAGTTGTTCTACAATTATTTATTATAAGAAAGGTTTACCATCAGGACAAATATCCCACAGCTTGATCCGTCTGCTTGCTGTCTGCAGGGCATGTGGCATGTTTCCCAGTCAGCGAGTTCTTTCTCAACTTTCTTGGAGCGCATCTTCATATATCTCCTTCAGTGACGAAGTCATAGAAATACAAGGATTCTAGACGGGTGCAGGTACTTGGGGCTTCATACCACCACTATTTTACATTTACATTTTTTTCTTAAACTATGACTCATGCATATTGTTTTTTTAGATATACCTTACAGTTGAGTTATATAGATCCATTTGTGTATCATTCAGATAAACAGTCATATATTATAGTTGGCTAATACAATGAGGAGTACAATAAACAGCAGATTGGTACAACTTAATACAAATGGATCAAGGATATATATTCATATACTAGGTATATATATATATATATATATATATATATATATATATATATATATATATATATATATATATATATATCTAGTATAAGAATATGTATCCTTGTATATATATATATATATAGTATATGAATTTGTTGTGTCAGTGTTGTTGTAAGATTCATATAATACTCGCAGTACAGAATACATTATGACCAAATACTTTGTCTTTGTAAATATTACACATAAATATTATGTGGGCAGAGCACAATTTCATATGGATGATTATGTCCATATCATACTTAAAACGAAGTTATGATATATTAATTAGTCCTCACTTCCATCCGTCGATGAATGTAGAGGCAGCTGTGTCATATTTTGTAGAGGTGAGTGAGTTTAGGACACACACTTGTCGACTCTGAGTGTTGGCAACAACAAGCATCCAATGCTCCCCTGCATCTACTTGCAGTGGATTTGTGGAAGCGTCACTTACGTATACCTTGATGTCGTCCTTCAACCCCTTCCAGTAGAATCGCTGGGTGATCTTATCAACTGTAGCATTGATGCCGCTGTGGCCAGCATGTGGAGCCGAGTGCATGTGCCACAGGATTCTATGCTTCTCATCAACATCAGTGATGATGTGCTGGCATATGTCTGTGTGTGGCGGATGGTAAACCAAAGCTCCGGTATCTAGAAATATTTATAAAGTCATCTAGGCATTATTAATGTAATGTCAGTCAAACAATATTTACTCAATGTCGGTACTTATAGCAAGTCTATTATTCTGTGGTTGTATCGTTATTTCAGAAGGTAAATTAACTAGGCCATAGTTTACCTCCCCTTAGAAGCATCATCCAATGCAGTGCTCAAAATAGTAGTTTCTAACAATTTAACTACATGATTTTGAAACATACACTAAGTTACTTATATTCCAGAATAGTTCTGGGTATATACATGTTAAATGTAAGTATATAATGTAAAATTCTATATTGTAAATTAACACCTGTAGATATTTTTTTTCTTCTATAAGTTTTGGTGAATGGAAGATCATTTTTATAATTTAAGCCAATGTATATCTATAATTTCCAGAGTACTAGAAATAAGCTAGTCCTTTAATTAAATGTTGAAAATAATAAATATATTTGGCGAGCATTTTCAGTTCAATATCAATATAATTATAAGAGGAGATGCAATGTTTCGGTCAATATGCCCATGCCAGGGGTATTTTTGCACAAAGTGCTATACCAGTTGGAATTGAACCAACTACGAAAACCGAGACATTAACGTCTACTCTTAACTATAAAAAGTTAAACTGATTACTCTAAATGGCAAGATTAGACTTTAGGGTGATGAATGTGTGTCAACTTTTCTCTTGACCCTGACATTGATCAGGGTTATCAAAACTGCATTAGTGAGATGGCAGAAATAACGCGAAACATCAAAGTTAGTCAAATCAAAGCATTCTCAAAATAGTACTTCCTTTATTAATAAAGCATCAGCACACTTATTGTTCACAATCTAAAAACACAATTATCAAATGTCCTTTTATTTTTTCGCAGATGCAGAATATGTCCAGAAAGAGGTCAATCCATGCGTCTTTCCATAGTCTGTTCTTTGTAGAATTAACATGTTGCTGCTTAATGTCAACTTTGGAGAAGTAGGTTGTTTTTCTTTTCCAGACGTCATAAGGCAGCATTTCAACTTCATGTGCCTACTGTCAACTTTGGAGGAGTGAGTTGTTTTTCTTTTCTAAACATCATAAGGCAGCATTTCAACTTCATGTGCGTACTGTCAACTTTGGAGGAGTAGGTTGTTTTTCTTTTCCAGACATCAATAAGGCAGCATTTCAACTTCATGCGCCTACTGTCAACTTTGGAGGAGTGAGTTGTTTTTCTTTTCTAGACATCATAAGGCAGTATTTCAACTTCATGTGCGAACTGTCAACTTTGGAGGAGCAGGTTGACACCATAAAGCAGTGTTTCAACTTGATGTACCAGTCATCCTCTAAAACATAGAACTCACAGAAATAAACATAGAAACAAACAGTATGTCAAATAATACATTCTATAGTATTTGGTACCTTTATCATCTCTCGAGAAACCACACAATCCTTCAAGAAGGGTAAGAAGAGCCAGTATACTGGTGATTAATAATTTTACCAGAAATCTATACTGTTGAAGAGTCATTTTATGCAATTCTGCTACTAAACTGATTGCGACACCTGACATTATTTAATTACAGAATGGGTAAACCATATAGAATTAATGACCATAACACGTTTAACTACATCACATAATCAACAAATCTTATAACATCTAAATGATTCGGGACACATTTTGCAAGTGTATGACGTCCTGACAGGGTTTATGACGTGTTGGGCATTTTCCTCTCCAAAACACAACCCTGAAAAAGATAGAAAAAACATTTAATTCGAAAAATTAGATCACTGAGTCAATTATTTGAAGCTAAACTGCATCATATATCATTGTTATAGTAACAAACAGTTGTTGCACGGCAATGAAAATAGCTTACCTTTTTCATGAAATATTATCGTTTCAAAGTGTTTGCAGCAAAGACGGCTTGAGATTCTGACACTGAGTCAATGTTTCTTCGACTTCATATAGCTCAGGGGATAAAACAAATCAACTAATTTAATAATACAGTGTCTGATCTTGTATACTGACCACATGACAAGGAATGACTTACATATCGGAGATTGGATTCACATTTTGGACAGTAGGCATCTTTTGTGAGATTTAGAATTTGTCGGTCTATTTGCATAAGTACTTCACTCAAAACAACTTTTCTAACAGTTTGCTTGCATAAATTTCACAGAATAGTTGTTAGAGATTTAGCACATATATATCTTGTGAAAGACTGTTCTGTTTTTTTTAAATGGTAAAACATAATAGATAGCACGAATTTGGGTTTACTCCCACCGCACCAGTATATACGCCGAGCAGCTGTGTGAATAGCATCGTCCTTTTGTAATTTTGGGAAACTACTTCACGTTGTATTTAATGAGAAAAAACTACGTTTATTTGCACTCCATCAATTGATGGTAACCCAACTGATTAATAATTACGGCTATGGATCGCTAACATCTTACCCATCGTCTACTTCGTATTTGTTGTTCCTGATGGCCTTCTGTACAGCATTCTTCAAGCGCTTATCGATACCTGCGCGATGTGTGTAATTGACAAGATAATGTTTAATGCAACCCATATATTCCTTATATTTCTCGTCTCTTTCCTCCATTCCTACCGTCGCCATTTCAATCAAGCTCAAAGGAGGCCTTCTTCAACTTATATAACTAAAAAACCCACGTGAACCAAAAACACGGCTACTCCTGGCACGGCTGTAAAAAGCGTGACGTCACAGGAGATCAAATTGTCTACTGCGCCTGCGCGCGCTTGCGCAGTATGCGTTTTGCGGAATCTGGGCACGCGGATACTCTGGGCCCGTCACGGTTACGGGCCCAGAGTAGGAGCAGGCCAGGATTCCGCGTTGTTGCTAAGGTGGTTTGCGTTAGTAATATATAATGTTTCTAATATAATTGCTAGTACACATAGTATAACTAAAATGGAATATCTTGTGTGATTATTTTCACGTACATAAATATATTGTGTGATTTAGAGCGCCGTTTTTGTAAATCGAGGCTATAATTAGTATCGAGGCTATAGCGAGGGCAGTGCACGGCGCTGTTTATATGCACTGCCGCGATGTCGTGCAATTCTTTTGCGCTCACTAAATACTTTCTTCTTGAATTGGTGGTCAGTTAATCAGCAGAATTAATTGTTCGACATAATTTCCTCTAGAGTAGCTAAGTAGTCAGGTTTAGTAATTATTATGATTATAAAATGTAAAGTTTAATTATCCTTGATGGATAAGTATTTGTCCAGATTAGGGAAAATTAATGTGCAATACAGGGTTTTTAATATATAGTCTGGTAAAATTGCTTTAATTTATAAAGCATGCCTACGATGGGTGTAGCTTTAGACACTAATGAATTAATATGACTAGTTTAGATGTTCCTCTATATAAATTGCTTAAAAATGTGTTGAAGTAACTTGATTTATATTAATTTCCTTTATTTTAATTACAGCATCAGGTTTATTGTATTTTTTGATTTTCAGGAGTAAAAATAATAACATTATTTTTATTTATGTTTAATGAAAATGTGTTGTTTTAAAAATGTCGTTTATGTAATAGATAAAAAGAAGTGGACCTAGTGCATGTTTATCCTTGAGGAACACTGTCACTATCATTAATTCCAAATCTAACTTATTATAAGAAACAAACTGTTTTCTAGTAATTTCTAAACCACTGTAGTTATACACCTCTTGTTGGGAAAATATATGGCAACTGAATTTAATACACTAACATGTGGACTCACATCAGTTACATCATCATAATCTAATTTTTTCTTCACATACATGCTTCAGAAACAAGCTTTATCTTGTGCAATATCTCTTTAAGAAGGATATTCTTAAGGATATAATTTATGGCCACGTTATACAACATCTTGATGATCATTAAGTTTTATAACATTTTATCCAACAAATAGCACGGATTCAGGAATCACCGTTCTTACAAGACCCAACTCATCGACCTACACCACACATGACCTAGATCAGTATGTTGATAACAAACCCAGGTTGACTTGGTAATCATGGACTTCTCGAAGGCCTTATACTGTAACGAACAGACAGTTACAACAACTTTGGTATTACTAGAAACACATTCAACTTATTGGAATGAACTGCCATCAACCAGTGCCAATATTTAAAAATGTCATACCTTGACAATTTCATATAAGAAACAAAGCACCTACATAACCAAATTTGTCGGCTACTAGCTAACTAACCTATGCACACACCCAACATCTCATTTTGCTCCATACGACCCATGAGAATATCATACAGATCTGAAATGGAACCAACATTTCAACCAAACCACAAATACTATGTTATTATTATACTAAGCCTCGTGAGATTGAAGGTGCAATTATACAAATTATTATAAACAACTAAAGGAAATATTTGCTAGTGTGCTAGTGTAATATCAAGAAAAGTTGTATTTTCACAATTCTTTTAACACTTAATAGTTGTAACAAAGTTGAGGTGGCATGTAAATTGTTGGCTGTATCTGACAAAAGTATTGTTTCAATGGCATACAAATTATGCTGATAAATTAAAAATAGTTTATATGCACATTGCAAATAATAAACCTAAATAGTATATACATTTGTAGTAAACAAATGCACAACAATTTACTGTATCTAAAAGAATATCAACAAACAAAAGAGCACACTAGATAGAAATATATGGGTGGCCACTTTACAGAATTACCTGTGGTAGATCAACACAGACTGATAGGGTGGCAATTTTCAAGGGGTGGCTGCTTTGAGGTGTTCTACTGTATTCTCTTTTGACATTCTTCACAATAGAAATCTATTGGCTTTTTCAACAATTTAGCACAATGAAAGTGCCACCAAGAGAAGCAATTCTCACACTCCACCCAGTCCACATGTTCTGTGTTGGGCTGGCAGGTGGGATTGCAGCAGGAATCCTTTTCGTCCTGTTCCACCAATCGGGCATGCACAAAGTGTCTGTACTGGTATGCCTGGGCGTGACCCATTACACCAACACGCACATCCTTCACCAAAGCCTCAGCATTCTGCAATATTAATTCGTTTTTTTATTTTAATTATACTGTAGTCAATTATATTATTATGCCTGGCCTGACCTGTTACAACATTTCTATCAGTAGGCTTTAGACTTGAGAGGTACCAGATAATTAACCTGAACCATGACTTGGTGCAAAAGAGTGACATCTAGTGGTTTACTTCATTACTTTTAAAATATTAAATGCATATTGGTTGTTAGTACAACATATGAATTTTTATCTCATTTCACAGATGGAAGGTATTAAGCATATTGTAACATTAAATCATAGCACATATGGAATGTACTGCGATTAAAGACAAATATAATGTGATGGAGAGTGACCAAGCAAAAGGTGTAAATACAATAGTTGTTCTACAATTATTTATCATAAGAAGGTTTACCATCAGGACAAATATCCCACAGCTTGATCCGTCTGCTTGCTGTCTGCAGGGCATGTGGCATGTTTCCCAGTCAGCAAGTTCTCTCTCAACTTTCTTTGAGCGCATCTTCATATATCTCCTTCAATGACAAAGTCATAGAAATACAAGGATTCTAGACGGGTGCATGTAATTAGGGCTTCATACCAACACTATTTTACATTTACATTTTTTTCTTAAACTATGATCCATGCATATTGTTTTTTTTTAGATATACCTTACAGTTGAGTTATATATATCCATTTGTGTATCATTCAGATAAACAGTCATATATTATAGTTGGCTAATACAATGAGGAGTACAATAAACAGCAGATTGGTTCAACTTAATACAAATGGATCAAGGATATATATTCATATACTAGGTATATATATTATATATATATATATATATATATATATATATATATATATATATATCTAGTATAAGAATATGTATACTTGTATATATATATATATATATATATATATATATATATATATATATATATATATAAATGTATATATACACTTGGTATATATATATATATATATATATGTATGTATATATACACACACACACACACACACAAACACACACACACACACACACCTAGTATATGAATTTGTTGTGTCAGTGTTGTTGTAAGGTTCATATAATACTCGCAGTACAGAATACATTATGACCAAATACTTTGTCTTTGTAAATATTACACATAAATATTATGTGGGCAGAGCACAATTTCATATGGATGATTATGTCCATATCATACTTAAAACGAAGTTATGCTATATTAATTAGTCCTCACTTCCATCCGTCAATGAATGTAGAGGCAGCTGTGTCATATTTTGGAGAGTTGAGTGAGTTTAGGACACACACTTGTCGACTCTGAGTGTTGGCAACAACAAGCATCCAATGCTCCCCTGCATCTACTTGCAGTGGATTTGTGGAAGCGTAGCAGCACACAGGAACAACCACATACTTGAAACTGGTCAGGTGCACCTGAAAAGCATGATTACTTTATAGTAACTGTTGTATATTGAACTAAAGCTAACTTGCAAAGGAATATATTGTTTAATATACCACAACAGTTACTATAGTAGTGGTTACAGCAGCAGCAGCAGCAGCAGCAGCAGCAGCAGTAGCAGCGGGAGAGCAATATTAGCAGAAGCTTTATTTCACCATTGTTACCACTTTGATTTTCAATGGGCCATTATTGTTACACGCTCAAACATTCACAATTATAATTATATATCTTTACATAAAATACACAATTCACAACAATAATAAATATATATTATACAAATAACAATAATTACATAAAATGTTGCTACAATTTTAAAAACAACAATCAATTTACCAATTATATAAAGAAATAATAAAAAATAAATACAAATTAATTTAAATAAATTTACTAGTAAACAGTGTCATTGGTGCTATCTTAGTCACTATTGTCATTAATTATTGTCATACACATGCACAACTAAACAAATAGGTCTATGAGAGACCAGTCTACCAACTCGGTAGAGTAGGTACTTTGTTTGATATGATTAATTACTTACTTTCTCAAACATCCATTCATGGTCTGTCTTGGCAGACCACTTTAGGGGGAGATGTGACTTGGTAAAGGAAATAGTTGTCAAGGGTTCTGATGCGCAAGCATAGATAGATATCCATTCACCACCTGCAAACAAATGCAGTTATTAATGAATAAGTGTTTATAAATAAAAAGATCAGATCACTGCAGTTGTTCTATTAAGTTTAAGAAAATGTCTGCTGTAGCTTTGTAGAGACACCTTGCTCGCATGCTCATAAAAGTAAAATTTATACATATTAGGTGTTTATTTGCTGCAAATCCTGCTGAGTGTAGTCTTCATACTTGTAAGTGTTATGGTGGAATGCACTATTTAGCAACACAGCAGTAATTACATAGCTAAGTGCACCACAACACCTCTACAACCATGGTGTATCAATCATCGTAGACACGCCACCACATGAAGCAGCAAATAATCAACATCTTGAGCATTATTGTTATTATCAAGATTGCAAATATTTAATGTATATACAGTGTAGTTACACATTCAAACTGTTGTAACATGATTCAATAACAGAAACAATATTTTGTTCATTAACTAGGTTAATATAATGTTACATCTAATCTACAGAGCTGATAGGAGTGAATAAGTTTAATTAGTTATTAAATTGGAATTGTGGTAAAACTACTGTGAATTATTTAATATGGTTAAATAAATATGATGCTTTCAATGTGCGTATGAGAAAATGTTTAGATTTATAATGTACTTACATTGTCATTGAGCCACCGGCTGTGCTTCAATGTGTCCATATCGACAGGGCTCAAGTTGTAGTTGCCAACTACAAGGCTCTTGTGGACTGGACCTCTGACACTTGCTGTCACAGGCAGATGACTTGGCCTGACACAAAGCGTGTCTACCAGTTCATCGGGATGGTCTTTGAGTCCAAGCCTCAGAGAAAGCACCAGCAGGGTTGAGGTGATGTGGTAGGTGTCCATGGTGTAGCCAGGGTACCTTGTAACCAACTCACAACCGATGCTGGGAAAGTTGTCATCATTTTCATCCATCTCATTCATGAGCGCAGTGACTGGATTGGTCATCCGTTGCTTGAAAAAGTGGGCCATGTTCCCTGGAATTATTTTGGCCATGGTGCATCTGGAAGATGCCTCAAGTACACGGATGACAGATACTTCTGGAAATTCTGTCAGTGACACTGGTGTTCCAGATGGACTTCTGCTGGCTTCAGGTTCATCATCGCTCATTTTGCTGCACTTTGCAGCTTTGGGACATGACACGAGAATTTTTGATCGCTTGAGTTGCAGCAACTTCTTACGTCTTGCTACTGGAGGTGGTGGAAGAACGATGTTGCCGGTTGGTGCTGTTGAAGGTGGTGGAAGAACGATGTTGCCGGTTGGTGCTGTTGAAGGTGGTGGAAGAACGATGTTGCCAGTTGGTGTTGTTGAAGGTGGTTGATGAACGATGTTGCCCGTTGGTGCTGTTGAAGGTGGTGGATGAATGATGTTGCCGGTTGGTGTTGTTGAAGGTGGTGGATGAATGATGTTGCCGGTTGGTGCTGTTGAAGGTGGTGGAAGAACGATGTTGCCCGTTGGTGCTGTTGAAGGTGGTGGATGAATGATGTTGCCGGTTGGTGCTGTTGAAGGTGGTGGAAGAACGATGTTGCCGGTTGGTGTTGTCGCAGGTGGTAGTGGATGAGAGGTACAGACCGTTGCCGCTGGGTTCTGGTGTGGTGCGTTGTATGGTTTTAACTGATCATAGGCAACCCTGGTTTTGATCAGAGCACCACTTTTGCTGGCCAACATCACCTGGTAATTGGCACCAATCTTTGTGATCCTGGAAAAGAAAAGGAAGCACTTTTTATAGTTATACTATGGAGGTTTGGATCTCAATGTCATCAACTTAACAGGGACGTGATGAGTTTCATCCACCAGTCAGTTTGTCATTGCTTTGTTCCTTGTAGCCTCACAAAGCAGTGTCTTTCTCGATGAACTCTTGTAGATTTGTGTTTGGATTATCTCTCTTCTCTGGTGCCTGGATAAACGTACTTTGGTTTAAGTTTCTTGTAATATTAAAGATTTCTTATAATTTATATCAACATTATACCAGATTAAAAGTTTGTTCAGGATCATTGCAGATTTCAATCAAGACAGATAGCTGAGTCAGTTACCTGTATGGGCCTATCCACTGTGACTGAGTCAATTACCTGTATGGGCCTATCAGCTGTGACCGAGTCAATTACCTGTATGGGCCTATCCACTGTGACTCAAGCTTGCCACCCTTTCTGCCAACATTCTTCATATTTCTTCTCAGCACCATGTCGTCTACCTTGAAGTCGAACACCTTGACCCCTTTTGTCTGCCTCCTAGCATACTCTTTGGTTTGTCGCTCTTGGGCAACCTGAACATTTGCCAGAACCTGGAAAGTCAAGAGTATTTTATAGAATATACTCAAATCATAGGCTGTTGTCACACTCACACATTTAGTTAAATTAGTATTAATAAACAGGGTTGGAAAGAAAGAACACAACAGAGTGCTTTGGAGAAGAGTCGTTTCTGCCCTATGCTCTACTCAGAGCGAAGAGGAGTAAGTAAGTATATATTACAGAGTTACATATATTGTACATATATACTTCAAATTACCAGCTGGTTCCTGAAAATACAACTGAACAAATAATAAATTATTGTTTGAACTGGCAACTAGTTTAACTAAGTGTGTTGCTTAAGGTAGATATTAACTAATGTTTTCAAACTGGGAAAAGATACTGCCTCTTTATGGGGTAAAATATCCATCATAACAATTAATATATTATGACACTTGTTGACCAATTTTACACACCCTCTCATGAACCATTTGAACTTGTTGCACAAGACCATCTTGATGTTTGTCCAGATCCTGTTCTGTAAATGTTGGTATGTCAACATTGTCACCCGGGTCGACAACATCCATCTATGTAATAACGCAAAAGAGAAAATAGTATGGTCAATGGAGCTATCAGTATAAAACCACTCAGTGTGACCAATGCAGTACAAGTACAAGTACAAGAATGCAAATAATTACAACAAATTATCATTTCAGAAAATAATACATTGTACTAACAATAACGCTTACAAATAACAACATAAATCACTACTAGCATCATAATACATTCAGAATTACCCCACAGAATTTTTGAAAAATGAAAGCATTACTGTTTTTCCAAGGTGTCATAGATGAACCCCCTGAAAGCATGGTGGCTAAAATGCAAAACGTCTAGGAGGAAAAAACTTAACATACATACCCTCACATATGCCAGCACTCTCATATTTCAGAGTACAACTGAAAGACAGTAATGTTATAATGACCTCCATAGGCAGACATGGATGTCGGTTGAACATGAGAAAGAACGGGGTGAACTTTGTAGATCCTTGTCTCTGTGTGCGGAGACTGAAGGCCACCTCCTCAAGATATTCATCCCAGTCAGTCTGGTGCTCAGCTGCTAGCTTACTCAGTCTCGTCTTAAGCGTCTGGTTGGTTCTGCAACATGTTTCATTTGCTATGTGGTAGAAAGTATTCCAAGTACATAATTTTATTAGCTTGTCTGCTTTTGGCAGTAAAAGTGCATGTGCCAATTTAACATTTGCACACAATTTATTTTTCTTGATATGTACAATTTTGCACATGCCATTTCTGTAATTTAATCAAAAATAGTTTTATATGGACCAGATAGCAATTATGAATCATCATACACATGTCAACATGTATGTCACGAACTATTTTCTATGAGTTTTCTTTAAAAAAAAAATTATTACAATTATTTAAGTGCTTGAACAAATTATTTTCACATTACATTACATCTGCTATACCGGTAGTACCTTTCATCCAAACCATTAGTCTGTGGATGATACGCAGCTGTAATCATACGCTTAATGTCAAACCTCTTCGCCAAATCAGTGTTCAACTGATTTACGAATTCTCGACCCTGGTCTGAGAGCAGTTTCCTGGGGGCACCATATCTGTAAAACAACTTAACTGTATAAGAAGTTTTGGCATAGAGAAACTATGATTTTTACTTAATGTAAATAAAAGAGAAAAACATATATGATGTAATTAATTTTAGTCAACCATTGGTTTAGTGGAAGTATATTACTGGCCAAAGTGTGCCCTTTCTTTAATATGGATAAATAACATTGATAAGAGTTGACAATGAATTGTTTCGCACATGCCATTTTTATAATCTAATTTTTACTTGTTTTAACTTATCTGCTTAACTTATTTTATGTTTATCTAATGTATCAACTCAATGTAGTCATTTATTTAAGTTATTTATTTAACCTAGATTTACTGCCTCAGAGGAGAGTGGGAAGTTGATACCCTTGCCTCCCTCCACTCAGATGAGACTGGCAGGCTGAGACCCTTGCCTCCCTCCCTTCAGAGGAAAGTGGGATGTTGAGACCCTTGCCTCCATCCATTCAGGAGAAGTGGAAGATCGAGACCCTTGCCTCCCTCCTCTCAGAGGAGAATGGGAGGTTGAGACCCTTGCCTCCCTCCCCTCAGAGGAGAGTGGTATGTTGAGACCCTTGCCTCCCTCCCCTCAGAGGAGAGTGGTAGGTTGAGACCCTTGCCTCCCTCCCCTCAGAGGAGAGTGGTATGTTGAGACCCTTGCCTCCCTCCCCTCAGAGGAGAGTGGTAGGTTGAGACCCTTGCATCCCTCCCCTCAGGGGAGAGTGGGAGGTTGAGACCCTTGCCTCCCTCCCCTCAGAGGAGAGTGGTATGTTGAGACCCTTGCCTCCCTCCCCTCAGAGGAGAGTGGTAGGTTGAGACCCTTGCATCCCTCCCCTCAGGGGAGAGTGGGAGGTTGAGACCCTTGCCTCTCTCCCTCAGAGGAGAGTGGTATGTTGAGACCCTTGCCTCCCTCCCCTCAGAGGAGAGTGGTAGGTTGAGACCCTTGCCTCCCTCCCCTCAGGGGAGAGTGGGAGGTTGAAACCCTTGCCTCCCTCCCCTCAGGGGAGAGTGGGAGGTTGAGACCCTTGCCTCTCTCCCCTCAGAGGAGAGTGGGAGGTTGAGAACCTTGCCTCCCTCCCTCAGAGGAGAGTGGGAGGTTGAGGCCCTTGCCTCCCTCCCCTCAGAGGAAAGTGGGAGGTTGATACCCTTGCCTCCTTCCCCTCAGAGGAAAGTGGAAGGTTGAGATCCTTGCCTCCTTCCCTTCAGAGGAAAGAGGAAGGTTGAGACCCTTGCCTCCCTCCCCTCAGAGGAACGTTGAAGGTTGAGATCCTTGCCTCCTTCCCTTCAGAGGAAAGAGGAAGGTTGAGACGCTTGCCTCCCTCCCCTCAGAGGAAAGTTGAAGGTTGAGATCATTGCCTCCTTCCCTTCATAGGAAAGAGGAAGGTTGAGACCCTTGCCTCCTTCCACTCAGAGAGTAAACTTAGTACTATTGTACATTTAAATACTCCCATCAGCATCAAATCCCTAGAATCTATCAACTAGCCTGGTTAACTTTATTGCACCTTCCATTTACCAGCCGATGGTATTCAGCCTACATTGCACACCAGGGATGCCATTAGCAGCCAGATAAGATCTGACAACACTTGATTATCGTTTTAATTGACTGCATTTCACGTAGTTCACAGTTCTTGCTCCGTCGTAAATGTGTCATGGCAGTACCAGAGTCGCTCCTGATAAAAATTATGGTATATGGGTTATAAATTCACACATTTTGTGTTAATTCGTCGTACACTGAATTTCCTTGTTACTTGATTTTTCGAATAAATAATACCTGACTCCCGATCCAGAAAGATGCAGTGCAGATGCAACTGCATCGGTCAGATCCAAAAGGCATCGGTCATATGCAACTGCATCGTGACGTGTCGCTTTGTGTATAATTCTTAGATAGAAAATTACGAGACGTGAATGTTGCGCATTCTTCCTTGTCGTGCAACACTGAAATGGTGATGCTGCTGAACAACGGTTCGGACCAGTATTTTTTTATAAATTCATACATTGAATTTCCTTATATGTTGCTTGTCTTATCGAATAAACTAATCAGATAAAACTGCAGTTCAGATGCAAATCCATCGGCCAGATCTAAAAGGAATCGGTCAGATACAACTGCTTCGGGACGTGCGCAAAGCGAATGTTTGAAGACAGATGTTGCCGACTCGAGAGTCACATATACCTACACAGTTAAAAAAAACCAGGCTCTGAACGGCTAACCGTGGTCTACATCAAATAGGCTGTAGGATATCGGCTAGCAGGCCTGTATTCTGGCCAATGTCCTCGGTTGACACATTTTACGTTTGCGTATATTTGAAAGCACAGTGTAATAAGAAATATTGAATCTGTCTGATGCATAAATTTTGCACTGTGCTGCACCGTTGAAGATGTTAATTTGTAACGAAATAATAAATAATGTATTAAACAAATGATACGTATATAATATAACTTTCAGTACATTAGTATTGTTTTATTAATGGCATTTTTATTAACATACATTGATACTGAGAACATGCCAAAACCTTCGAGTATAAACAATGCGTACCTGACGCCATCTTAATATTTGGCATGTCAATGAATCACCTTGTGGGATTTCATGTTAAATACTGCCTCTCTCCGAATTCATATCTGCTTACCGACGCCAGCCGAAAATTACGTCGGTGACATAAATATATTATTTTGTAGAAGATGTTTGCTGACAATTCATTCATAAGACAAATACGTAATACCAAAAAGCGTCGAGTAACGGCGCTGTATCCAAGATTCGTAAATGTGTCATGGCAGTATCAGAATCGCTCCTGATAAAATTGAAAAGAGATTTTGCCGACTAGAGAGTCATATATACCTACACAGTTCACACAAAACCAGGCTCGGAACGGCTAACCGTGGTCTACATTAAATAGGTCGTACGACCTCGGTTAACCGGTGTGTATTCTGGCCAATGTCCTCGGTTGACACGTTTTACGTATGTATGAAATCACAGTGTAATAAAAAATATTGAATCTGTCAGATGTGAGGCATATATTTTGCCCTGTGGTGCACTGTTGAAGATGTTAATTTGTAATGAATTAATAAATAACGCATTAAACGTTCATTAAACAAATGATACGCACATATTGGAATTTCAGTACACAATGTATACATACATTTAAATTGTTATGTTAATGACATAAATACATTGATACTGAGAACATGCCAAAAGCTTCGAGTCTAAACAATGCGTAGCGAGCGCCATCTTTGTATTTGGCATGTCAATGAAGCACCTTGTGGGATTTCATGTTAAGTATTGCCTCTCTCCGAATTCATATTTGCATACCTATGCCAGCCGAAAATTACTTCCGTGAGGTGAATATGGTATTTTGTGGAATATCTTTGCTGACACTTCATTCACAAGACGAATACGTAATACCAAAAAACGTCCAAGAAGCGTAAATATGTCATGGCAGTATCAGAGTCGCTCCTGATAAAAATTATAGGACTTATGTTATAAATTTCACACATTTTGTATTAATACGTAGTACACTGAATTTCCTTATATGTTACTTTTCTTGTCGAATTAGTTATTTAGATACAACTGCAGTGCAGATGCAACTATATCGGTCAGATCTAAAAGGAATCGGTCAGGTGCAACTGCATCGAGACTTGCGTCAAAGCGAGTGTTTGAAGAGAGATTTTGCCGACTCGAGAGTCAAATATACCTACACAATTCACACAAAACCAGGCTCGGAACGGCTAACCGTGGTCTATATCAAATAGGCGGTAGGACCTCGGTTAGCAGATGTGTATTCTGGCCAATGTCCTCGGTTGACACCTTTTACGTTTTGCGTATACATGAAAGCACAGTGTAACAAGAAATATTGAATCGGTCAGATCTGAGGCATATATTTTGCCATTTGCTGCACCGTTGAAGATGTTAATGTGTAATTCATTAATAAATAATTTATTAAAATTTCGTCAAACAAATGATGCGTACATATTGAACTTTAAGTACACAATTTATATATTGATAAATATTGTTATGTTAATGGAAAAAGTACATTGATATTAAGAACATGCCAACAGCTTCGAGTCCAAACAATGCGTAGCGGATGCCATCTTAATATTGGGCATGTCAATGAAGTATCTTATCGGATTTCATGTTGAGTATTGCCTCTCTCCGAATTCATATTTGCATACCGACGTCAGCCGAATATTACGTCGGTGACGTGAATATAGTATTTTGTGGAAGATCTTTGCTGACACTTCATTAAAAAAACGGATGCGCAATACCAAAAAGCTCTATCCAATATTCGTAAATGTGCCATGGCAGTATGAGAGACGCTCCTGATAAAAATTGCGTGACGTGAGTTATAAATTCATACATTTTGTATTAATTCGTAGTACTCTGAATTTCTTTATATGTCACTTGTCTTGTCGAATAAATTATTCAGATCTAAAAGAAATCGGGCAGATGCAACTGCTTCTTGACGTGCGTCAAAGCGATTGTTTGAAGAGAGATTTTGCCGAATCGAGAGTCATATATACCTACACAAATCACACAAAACCAGGCTCTAAACGGCCAACCGTGGTTTACATCAAATAGGCGATGAGTTAGAAGGTGTGTGTTCTGGCCAATGTCCTCGGTTGACACCTTTTACGTTTTGCGTATATACGAATGCACAGTGTAGTAAGAAATATTGAATCGGTCAGATCTGAAGCATATATTTTTTTGCTCAGTGTTGTTGAAGATTTTTATTTGTAGTGAATTAATAAATAATGTATTAAACGTTCGTTAAACAAATGATGCGTACATATTGAACTTTCAATACATTAATAAACAGCGTTATTTTAATGGAAAAATACATAGATAGTGAGAACAACGAGTCTAAACAATGCCATCTTAATATCGGGCATGTCAATGAAGTATCTTGTGGGATTTCATGTTAAGTACTGTCTCTCTCTGAATTCATATTTACATACCGACGCTAGCCGACTATTACGTCGGTGACGTGAATATAGTATTTTGTGGAAGATCGTAAGTACGTAATACCAAATAGCGTCGAATAACTATCTGATATAGCGTTATCTGATATTCGTAAATTTGTCATGGCAGTATAAAAAAACAATTACGGGACGTGGGTGTCGCGCAGACAGTGAAATGACGACGTTGCCCAGCAACGGTTTGGACCAGATTATTCACCGTAGAACCGAGGACGCGCGTCAAATCGAGTGTGTGAAGACATATTTCAACGAGTTTTACACACAGTTCACACAAAAACAGGCTCTGAACGGCTAACCGAGGTCTACATCAAATTAACACAGGAAACCACTAGTAGGCGTTTAAAAACGTGCCTGGACTAGGATTGAATACTATTTCCAACCGAGGACGTCCTCGGTTGGTGGTAGGACCTCGGTTAGTGTGTATTCTGGCCAATGTCCTCGGTTGACACCTTACACATGCGCGCGCGCGCGCGCACGCACGCACGCACGCACGCACGCACACACACACAAAATTGGCAAAAATTGTTCCGCATATTGAAATTATCTAAAAATCCACAGTTACGTTACAATCGTGTTCTACCAGCAAAAAAAATGCCAATGTGTCTGCTCAAATGCAGCTATGTCAGATGATATGATTTTTTGAAAATTATACATATCTAAAATTACTGTGCCCTACATTCGTGCCCTACATACTCAAGGAAGTCTAACTGAGGCAAGATCTCAAATAGGGACGCGTTTTTTCGAGAAAGTGTCCAATTTTATATCATGTTGCGGCACAATGTATATGTCAACCCACTATGGTAAACTCCTGCTTGTCACGTCATTACTATTTCTATCACAGCAAAATCAAAACAGTGCCCTGCCCATAATAATAGCTGAAAACCAGTCACATAATTTAATTATAGGTCAATTTTTATTCTTGATAAATCATAGACCATATACACTAGATTTCTAGAGCATTGCGAACCAATGAAACATACTTACTATTTGTTTAAATATACAAAATATTTATTTTCAAATTAATATTAATATAATTGCTTGATTTTTAACCAAATATTGCGCAACTTTGTCCGAAAAGTTAATTTTTTAAAAATTTAACAGGATTTTGTGTGAATTCCAATAATAATATGTTAGATTTGTTAAATTTTATTGTTTATGTGTCTGCTTTCGTGCTTCTACTTGACATGGCGTACTGCTTGATTTGGATACGCCACCGTAAAGGGGAGTCACAAGACAAGATACCCGTTGCGGCCACGTTTGAACATTCTTATCTACGCGATGATTCAAGTGGCTGTGACACAACCAACATACAACTATTCTTTCAAAATTTGTTACACAATATTACCAATGCACTGGGCCACACATCAAATATCAACAATGACTATTCTGTTGCAAAATAGATAACCATTCCCTCACAAACTGGTGCCATACCCCCTAATTTTGAGCAAATATCCATTTTGGTATCCGGTTTATACCATGCTATTCATGATCGTTACTGCCGTCTGCCTTTTCCAAGCAAACTATTCAGTTTTCCTATCAACATGTGCATTTGGGAATGGTTATATCTTCTGTAAATCACTTCGTAGTTAGGGTTAGCTAGGGAAGGGGTGAGCTAGAGATGATGTTAACTAGGGATGGGGTTATGTAGAGATTGGGTTAGTTACGGTTAGGTCTGCATACGTTCAACTCCATGTGTCCGTTTACTTACAGAGAACTGCACACAATATTACATGGGTATTGAGAATTGGTGAGTAGACATATGTGAAAATTAACGTTGATTTCCCATGCAAAAATGTGCTTATTTTATGCGTTTAGCTTACCATAAACTCTTTTAGGCAATTTTAGCAGACGAAAAAGTAAAAAAAGGTGTTTATCGACAAATAAATACCTTATTAATCATCAAATAGCTCTAACCACGTCAACTGATGCAGATCAATCTTTATAGCACAACATTAAAATGTACTTTTATTTGAATTTTTTTTATATATAGTAGATCAGTTATAGTATACCTCCTAAAGGAGACGGTTACAAAGTTTAAACAATAGCGGCGCTTAACAAGTAATGCTCTTGTTGACTATATATGGAATTAATAAAATTTATATAATAATATAATATTAAATAGCCTGACATAGACCATATTCTAAGTCAAACGAATGCAACATAATGCAAGTTAGCAGCCGTTTTGATTGATTCTTGTGATTCTATGCTGGAACATGTAAATCAGGCTATACAGTGTCACTACACGACTGTATCCACATCCGAGTTGGCAATTAATAGCTCCACATTTAACAATTCTTCATTTTGTTCAGCTTACCCACACTGCACACTCATTGTTTGGTGGTATACACCCGTTTTTATCAATATATTTTTGATAAAAAACACATCTCCATGAATGTTAGATGGCTACCGCATTTTCGTTGCCAGGGTGCCTATTTGGGTTTAGCCTACTGTTACGTTTCCCATTGGTGACCATGTTAACGTTTTGCACGATTATAAGAAAACGTGACAATCAAAAATTCTGAAACTTCTTTCCTGCCGTTGTCATTATCTCATTGACATGTTGTTCTAGTTTTGTCAACGTCACCTGTTTCTAACTCCTTTAAAACGGCTGAACGTGCCATAACCGTCTATATTTACCAATTTCTGCATAAATTACTATGCACACGTGCCTTGTGGCGAAAAAATTGCCAAAAATCCTTCCGCCTATTTAAATCATCTATAAATCCACGGTTACACTGCTAACATGTTCTTCCAGCAAACTTACCAACGTGTCTGCTCAAATGCAGTTAAGTCAGATTATATGATTTTTTTTAAATTACACATATCTAAAATTACTGTGCCCTACATTCGTGCCCTACATACACAAGGAAGTCTAACTGAGGCCAGATCTCAAATAGGGAAGCGTTTTTCCGAGAAATTGTCCAATTTTATGTCATATTGCGGCGCAATGTATATGTCAACCCACAATGGAAAAAATGGTGTTTATCGACAAATAAATAATAATAATAATGTTTTATTTCAGGTAAGAGCCCATAATATTATAAATACATACAGGTAAAAAAAACCATACATATACACACATGATGAACAATAGAGGTACAGTAGTGAGAAAAATGTATATATAAATATACATACAAGACGCGTAGTAAAAATATATATAAGATAAGTCAGGATAAAAATATAGTTGTATAAAAGTACAAACTTCATGAATTAAAAGCATGCAATTTATCAATCTAGTGTTTAATCAATGGACTTCGATAATAAATAAAAGTGTGAAGATAATTCACAAAAAGTATATTGTCGGATTTTTCCAACTGGCATAAAAGGCTAAAAATTGATGAGCGAATACTTTCATTAAAAGATTTAACATAATTAGTAGCGAACATATGGCTTGCACTACAGCGGGGTGACAGGTTGTGTATTATTCTAAAACTGTTGTTATAAGCGACAGTAATACCTTTCAGACTCTGTTTTTTAAAATGACACCAAAGACTTGAGGTGTACATTGAACCACAGTATGAATTAAATAAAGTTGTTTTAATGGAACTGTTGCATAAGTAAAATGTTCTGGCTAAAGTATCTGCCTGAGCATAGATACATCTTTTCTGCCTGGCAATATCGTCATCATCAGTAAGATTATTGTTTATAATATGGCCAAGGTATTTACATTTCTCAGTGTAAGGTAGTGTATGGTTATTGATAACAACAGGATGAATATTTTTTTTGTCCCTAGGTTTGTTATCAATAACCATACAGAAATATTTGTTGGCGTTGTATGTTATATTAAACATATTGCCATACTCGGCACAACAATTCCTGGCACGTGAGAGGCGCCGAACGACAGAATCATCAACATAATGATGTTGGCCGTTTAATGGAAGAAGAAGAAGAAGATCAATCGGTGAGTTTTCTCAAGCCCGCAACACTAGGTGAAAAAACACAAAGGTCATCGGCATACATCATATGATTCATTGTGGTTCCTGCATAAAGACAGCCAATTTGTAATTTATTAAAATTTACACTTAAGTCATCCATGTAAACGTTAAAAAGATATGGAGAAAGGATTCCTCCCTGCTTAACACCGTTTGAAACTGTAAAAAATTCTGAGAAGCTACAACACCATCTGACAGTGAATTTCTGGGTTCTGTACCAGTAATAAAGAATGCAAACAATAAAAGAAGGACATCCCCGGTCAATTAGTTTGGTAAATAGCTTACTATGATTGAATTTGTCAAAGGCCTTAGAGGCATCCAGTATAGTAACATACATACATGAGCCATTCGCTATGTAGTGTCGAAAGAGTTATTTTAATAAAAATATGAGCATTTCAGTTGAGTGATGCTTTTTAAATCCAAACTGGTTTACACATGTACATAAAAAAAGTAGAAACCCTAGATAATATCAAGGATTCAAATAATTTACTAGCAATTGTGGCTAGAGCAATGGGTCGGTAGTTGTTGTTATCAGACAGGTCACCCGCCTTATTTTTAATTATGGGGGCTATGATTGTAATCATCATAGCATCCGGTAAAAAAACCGTGAATTAGCATACTACTATATAAAAGTGATATGAGAACATGAAGTTTTTCATTCGCATATTTAAAATGTTCCTTAATTACACTATCATAACCCGGGGCTTTGCCTACAGGCATTGCATGTATTATATCTTGAATTTCCTTAACATTAACAATCATTTGTGCATTAAGCTGTACATTGCTACAGTATTACTTGATCTTCTTGATGTTGACTGGAGAGCCAGGTATAGAGTTAAGTAGGGACTGGTAATGATGAAGCCACATATTCTTTACATTTTCGACACCGGAAGCACAACCAACATTGCTAGGATTTGGCAACCTGGCGTTATTCATATGTTTTATGTCCTTCCAGAAGTTTTTGAAGTCATTATTACAATAGTTTAGAAGCAAGTCTTTCAGCTTTAAGAATTTCAGTATTTTTTCACATAGTCTTTTGTTGCGTTTAAAATGAGCGTATTTAATTTTCATTATATCATACAAGGGACCATGGCGAGGACTCCCAGCAGAACGCCAGAAGAGAAAGGATTCTCTAGCAGCTTGATGGGAGTCTCTGACTATGTCGTTCCAGCCAAGAACAGTATACTTAGAAGACGTGTTGTTAGCCTTAGTAGGGATTACCTCGGCAGCGTCTTTGTGTGATTTTATAATATCATTGTAAAGATTGCTTAGCAAAGTGCGATGGGCTTCATCCTTACAATTAGGGTTAGTACATCTTAAAACCTCATGAGGTACATCAGTAGCAGATAAAAGCAAACCAGTTTGTGTATGATAGTTATGGAGACCTTGGGGGGGAGGCAGCATTCCACACATTCCACGACGAGGTGCTGGAATTTGCTCCTGTATAGTGGCTTCAGAGGAAGGTAATAACTTGACATATATAGAAAAGAGATAAGTGGTCGGAAGAGAAACAATCATATTTAACTTCCATATCAGATATTGATGAGTGACTAGAGTGGGTGGTGAGCACGTGGTCGAGCCAGCTCCTTGAGCCGTGCGCATCACTAACATATGTAAAAGCATCAGAGGGGAGAAGCAATGTGTCACTTGCGATAAGGTGACAGTCGTTTATAAAAGCATTGAAAAATGGAGTAAAAAAGACGGGTTCTTAATATCCGCATTAAAATCACCAATATATTGGCTGATTCAAATGAATCGCTTATGGCCTGGATTTCGCCTAAAATTTCTAGATATTCATCAGCATTGTCATCAGTCTGATATGGTAGATAGACATTAAGAAGTAGAATACTGGCGTTAGAGCTGGTAATTTTTAGACCGAGGAGTCTCTTCTCATCAACATAAATCAACGGTTCAATAAAGGGGTCGAGTGAACGCCTCCATAAAAAGCAGAGTCCACCATGAGGATGTCCACTCAAACCATCACCGTAATCAATGGAAGTAATTCCTCTAGCGTTAAAGTCAGAGTGAACAAAATTAAGGAAAGAAAGGCTCTGTTTAGAGAGCCAGTGTTCCTGCACAGCAAGTATATCTAAAGAGTTTAAGATGTCAACCACGTCAAAAGCACTGTTCCGCATACTTCTGGAGTTAAAGGAAGCAATACGGAGGGGAAGTCTATAAGTGGGTTGAATCTGTTACTGTGTGTTTCCTAGGTGGGAAATACCGTCCAATCTTTGTTGCAGCAGGCCAGAGATCAGCGTCATAAAGCAAGTTAGATTTAGGAATGTCAACACACAGCTTGAAAGAAGAATATGAGTTGTGTCAGGTTGGTAATCGCTCACATGAGCATTTCAAACTCAAAGTTGATGACACATATGTATATAATTCTTCACAAGTTGTGTCAGCATGAAATCCTGTGAGAAAGTACTCCGCAGGTATGAGTCGCACCGGTGCACACTTAAGACTACACTTGGAATAGTTTCCTGCGGTCATGGTGTGTGACTTACGATTAGATGTCAGTGGTTTAACAGTGTTGCGAGACTTTTTGGAGATTACTGTTGTCCACAGTGGCGAAGTAGTGCTACCAGTGATAGATGTAGAAGCTGTAGTAGTTGACAGAGTGGCTGTCAACACATCAGCTCGTGAAGAAGTAGTTGCAGAGGTCGACACAGTGGATCGTGAAGAAGTAGTTGTCGAGGTCGACACAGCAGGTCTTGAAAGTTGTCGACACAGCGGATCGTGAAGAAGTAGTAGTTGGAGAGGTCGATACAGCAGATCGTGAAGAAATAATTGGAGAAGTAGACACGGCGGATCGTGAAGAAATAGTAGCCATGTTCGACGGAGCAGTTGCCTTGGGGGCAGATCGAACTCTTGAAGTAGATACGGCAGATTTCGGAGACATCTCACGTATGGCAGGTGTTGGAGAAGATGTAGAAGCAGCAGTCGTTGCGGCTGGCGTCACGTTCAGTGAAGAAAGTACCGGTAGCAGTGATGACACAAGAGTGTTGATTTGCGTAGAAAGTTCAGACACTGAATCGACAAGAGTTTTATGAGATAGTTCAGTGTCACATAATTTGCTTTTGCACGTGGTGATTTCACGTGACAATGTAGACATGTCGACATGATTAAAATCAATGGTCGGTAGTTTGCCATGATCACGGGCGACATAGATCGGTATTGCGTCAGGGTCAACTTCGTCTAAGATTTTCGAAATTTCGTCAACGTTGTGTTTGGTTTTATCGGCCCCTTGTCGTTTAATCCGACGATGTTTCAAAGTGGTAGACACATGTGAATGTAAAGTGTCTTTGGCACTTAAGATGTCTTCATCGTTAAAGTTGTCCAATATAATGCGGTTTAGAATAGATCGTGGTAAAACGTCCATTCGATTAATGTAAAAACATAAAAGTTTGTTAATGACGACAACATCGTCGGTCGCCATAGCAGCGGGCGATAATATAGTTTATGTGGGACAATGCTACTTGCTAATGTTATTGACTCGGAATCGTGGCTAGTTTGCTGAAGACAAAAGTACAAGTCAGATGTATGTTTGTATACGAGCTTTTATAGTAAGCTAACTGATTATGTAAGAATGCAATATGTATACATAATATAAAACGAAATCATCAAATCTAGGTAATTGAAAATTCACCAACTAACAGCAAAGGTGGAGGAACCGACCACACGCAGGTGGAGGACCCCACCATTCTACAAACAACAAGGGTAAAAACCTTGTGTACACATTACCTACAAAAAAGGGGAAAGCGTCAGTACCTGACCTCGCCCTAAAACCCTATGATGATTACGATAGCAATAATAAATCACTGTTTATTTAACTATAAAGTACGAATATTATGACAATAGATCAACACATCTGACAAGTATGCAGACATTATTTTTAACCTCCCATAACAGCCAGTCAGTAAAGCGACCCACTTAGAAATCGGAATTAAACAGGTGCAGATGGGGTAGGAGGTTGGGAAAATTTTTTTTAGAAAAGAGTAAAATGTTTACCTTTGACTCTTGAAAATATTGAAAACGAGGCCGATCGTAGGATATGATTAAATGGTCACGTGTTTTAGTCGGCCTAGAGGGTTATTTAAAAATAGGAACCTGGCCGCATTGCTCACATAAACGCCGTTTGGTTTTCAATCAAAAGGTGTCTTTATGTGGGACAATGCTACTTGCTAATGTTATTGACTCGGAATCGTGGCTAGTTTGCTGAAGACAAAAGTACAAGTCAGATGTATGTTTGTATACGAGCTTTTATAGTAAGCCAACTGATTATGTAAGAATACAATATGCATACATAATATAAAACGAAATCATCAAATCTAGGTAGTTGAAAATTCACCAACTAACAGCAAAGGTGGGGGAACCGACCACACCAGGCCAATTCTGTAATGGCCAATTTCAGAATGGCTCCCCCCAGTCGCAGTGTAAAAGTCAATAAAAAACTGATTGATGCCAACAGAGATTGATACGCACGGAATGAAGGTTTGAAGTGCAAAGTTTCACTAGCTTTGTAGATATCTACGTACGGGTTCACCACTGTGATCCGCTATATTAGCGCGAATTCAGACGGAAAGCACAGCCAGCGCCTCTTTTGGTTACACCAAGTCCAGCATCCCGCCTTATTAATCATCAAATAGCTTAACATGTCAACTGATGCACATCAAACTTTATAGCACAACATTAAAATGAACATTTATTTGAATTTTTTATATATATAGTAGATAATTTATAGGATACCTCCTAAAGGAGACGGTTACAAAGTTTAAACAATAGCGGCGCTTAACAAGTAATGCTCTTGTTGACTATATGGAATTAATAAAATTTATATAATAATATAATATTAACTAGTCTAACATAGACAATGTTCTAAATCAAACGCATGCAACATGATGCAAGTTAGCAGCCGTTTTGATTTATTCATGAGATTCTATGCTGGAGCATGTAACTGAGCCTATAAACTGTCACTACACGACTGTATCCACATCTGAGTCGGCAATTAGTAGCTCCATATTGAACAATTCTTCCTTTTGTGCAGCTTGCCCACACTACACACTCATTGTTTGGTGACATACACGTTTTTTATCAGTATATTTTTGATAAAAAAAACACCTCCATGACTGTAAGAAGGTTACCGCATTTCCGTTGCCAGGGTGCCTATTTGGGTTCAGCCTACTGTTACGTTTCCCATTGGTGACCATGTTAACGTTTTGCACGATTATAAGAAAACGTGACAATCAAAAATTCTGAAACTTCTTTCCTGCCGTTGTCATCATCTCACTGACATGTTGTTCGAGTTTTGTCAACGTCAACTGTTTCTAACTCTTTTAAAACGGCTGAACGTGCCATACCCGTCTATTTTTTTTACCAATTTCTGCATAAATTACTATGCACACGTGCCTTGTGGCGAAAAAATTGCCAAAATTCCTTCCGCCTATTTAAATCATCTAAAAATCCACGGTTACACTGCTAACATGTTCTACCAGCAAACTTGCCAAAGTGCTGCTCAAATGCAGTTAAAGCAAATTATATATATTTTTTTAAATTACACATATCTAAAATTACTATGCCCCACATCTTGCCTCAGTCTAACTGAGGCAAGATCTCATATAGGGAAGCGTTTTTCCGAGAAAATGTCCAATTGTTATTATTTTGTGGTACAATGTATATGTCAACCCACATTGGAAAACTCCTGCTTGTAACGTCATTATTATTTCTATCACATCCAAACCAAAACATTGCCCTGCCCATAAAAATAGCTGAAAACAAATCATATAATTTAAATATATGTACATTTTTATACTTGATTAATCATAGACCATGTACACTAGATTTCTAGAGCATTGCGAACCAATGAAACATATTTACTCTTTGTTTAAACATACCAACTATTTATTTTCAGATTAATATTTATATAATTGCTTGATTTTTAACCAAATATGGCGCAACTTTGTCCGAAAAGTTACAATTTGGTACATTTAACAGGATTTTGAGTGAATTGTAATGTTTTATTACATTTTATTGTTTATGTGACTACTTTCGTGCTTCTACTTGATAGGGTACATGGCGTGCTGTTTGATTTGGATACGCCACCATAATGGGGTGTCACATGACCAGATACCCGTTGCGGCCACGTTTGAACATTCTTATCTACGCGATGATTCCAGTGGCTGTGACACAACCAACATACAACTATTCTTTAAAAAATTTTTACACAATATTACCAATGCACTGGGCCGCACATCAAATATCAACAATGACTATTCTGTTGCAAAATAGATAACTATTCCCTCACAAACTGGTGCCATACCCCCTAATTTTGAGCAAATATCCATTTTGGTATCCGGTTTATACCATGCTATTCATGATCGTTACTGCCGTCTGCCTTTTCCAAGCAAACTATTCAGTTTTCCTATCAACATGTGCCTTTGGGAACAGTTACATCTTTTGTAGACCACTTAGTAGTTAGGGTTATTTAGGGAAGGGGTTAGCTAGAGATGGGTTTAACTAGGAATGGGGTTAACTAGAAACGGGGTTAGCTACGGTTAGGCATGCATACGTTCAACTCCATGTGTCCGTTCACTTACAGAGAACTGCACACAACATGACATGGGTATTGAGAATTGGTGAATAGACATTTTTGAAAACTAACGTTGATTTCCCATGCAAGAATGTGCTTATTTTATCTTATTTTATGCGTTTAGCTTATATAAACTCTTTCAGGCAATTTTAGCAGACGAAAAATATTAAAAAAAATTGTGTTTCTCGGCAAATAAATATCTTATTAATCATCAAATAGCTCAACATGTCAACTGATGCACATCAAACTTTATAGCACAACATTAATATGAACATTTATTTGAATTTTTTATATATAGAAGATCAGTTATAGGATAACTCCTAAAGGAGACGGTTACAAAATTTAAGCAACAGCGGCTCTTAACAAGTAATGCTCTTGTTGACTATATGGAATTAATAAAATTTATATAATAATATTATATTAACTAGCCTGACATAGACAATGTTCTAAAACAAACTCATGCAACATAATGCAAGTTAGCAGCCGTTTTGATTTATTCGTGTGATTCTATTCTGGAGCATGTAACTGAACCTATACACTGTCACTACACGACTGTATACACATCTGAGTCGGCAACTAGTAGCTCCATATTTAACAATTCTTCCTTTTGTGCAGCTTGCCCACACTGCACACTCATTGTTTGGTGACATAACCACGTTTTTTATCAGGACATTTTTCATAAAAAAAAACACCTCTATGACTGTTAGAAGGTTACCGAATTTCCGTTGCCAGGGTTCCTATTTGGGTTAAGCCTAATGTTACGTTTCCCATTGGTGACCATGTTAACGTTTTGCACGATTATAGGAAAACGTGACAATCAAAAATACTGAAACGTCTTTCCTGCCGTTGTCATTATGTCGTTGACATGTTGGTCGAAGTTTGTCAAAATCACTATTTTCTAACTCTTTTAAAACGGCTGAACGTTCCACACCCGTCAATATTTACCAATTTCTGCAATATATACCAATTTCTGCATCAATTACTACGCACAATGCCTTGTGGCGAAAAAATTTGCAAAAATCCTTCCACCTATTAAATCAACTAAAAATCCACGGTTACACTGCTAACATGTTCTTCCAGCAAACTTGCCAATGTGCCTGCTCAAATGCAGTTAAATCAGATGATATGATTTTTTTGATATTACACATATCTAAAATGACTATGCCCTACACTCGTGCCCTACAAACACAAGGAAGTCTAACTGAGGCCAGATCTCAAATAGGAAAGCGTTTCTTCGAGAAAATGTCCAATTTTATGTCATGTTGCGGCACAATGTATATGTCAACCCACTATGGAAAAATCCTTCTTGTAACGTCATTACTATTTCTATCACAGCAAAATCAAAACAGTGCCCTGCCCATAATAATAGCTGAAAACCAGTCACATAATTTAATTATAGGTCAATTTTGATACTTGATAAATCATAGACTATATACACTAGATTTCTAGAGCATTGTGAACCAATTAAACATATTTACTATTTGTTTAAACATACCAACTATTTATTTTCAAATTAATATTCATATAGTTGCTTGATTTTTAACCAAATATGGCGCAACTTTGTCGAAAAAGTGACAGTTTGTTACATTTAACAGGATTTTGAGTGAATTCTAATGTGCTAGACTTGTTAAATTTTATTGTTTATGTTGTATGTTGGTTGTGTCACAGCCACTGGAAGCATCGCGTAGATCAGAATTTTCAAACGTGGCCGCAACTGGTATCTGGTCATGTGACACTCCTTTATGGTGGCGTATCCAAATCAAGCAGTACGCCATGTACCCTATCATATAGAAGCACGAAAGCAGTCACGTATGTATGGTACCAAAGAATGAGTGTTTAGTGTTTACAAGCTGCACAACAGGAAGAATTGTTAAATATGGATGTACAATATTACGAATGCATCTGTACCATCCAAATCAAGCAATACACCATGTATCCTATCAAATAGAATCACGAAAGCTTTCACCTAAACAATAAAATTTAAAAAGTCTGACATATTGGAATTCACTAAAAATCATGTTAAATGTGACAAATTTTCACTTTTAGAAGAAAGTTGCGCGATATATGTGATTAAAAATCAAGGTATTATATAAATTTTAATTTTGAAATAAGTAGTTTGTATGTTTAAAGAGACAGGAAGATTTCATTGATTCGAAATGCTCTAGAAATATAATGTATATGGTCTATGATTAATCAAGTGTAAAAGTTGACCTAAAATTAAATTATGTGACTGGTTTCAGCTAATATTATGGGCAGGGCATTGTTATGATTTGGCTGTGAAATAAATAATAATGACGTGACAAGCAGGAATGTTCCATAATGGGTTCATATATACTTTGTGCCGCAACATGATATAAAATTGGACACTTTCTCGGAAAGTAGCTTCCCTATTTAAATAGGCGCCTTGGCAACGGAAATGCGGTAGCCGTCAAAAAGTCATGGGGGAGTTTTGTTTTATCAAAAATATACAGATCAAATGCATGAAAACATGTTTATGTCACCAAACAATGAGGGTTTAGTGTGCACAAACTGCACAAAAGGAAGAATTGTTAAATATGGAGTTATTAATTGCCGACTTGGATGTGATTACAGTTGTGTGATGACAGTGTATAGGCTCAGTTACATGCTCCAGCAAAGAATCACACAAATAAACCAAAACGGCTGCTAACTTGCCTCATGTTTCGTGAGTTTCACTTAGAACATTGTCTCTGTCAGGGTAGTTAATACTATATTATTATATTTAAAAAAATTACATCTAGGCAACAAGAGCATTACTTGTTAAGCGCCGCTATTGTTTAAACTTAGTAACAGTCTCCTTTAGGAGGTATCCTGTAACTGATCTACTATATAAAAAAAAAAAATAAATGTACATTTTAATGTCGAGCTATAACATTTGATGTGCATCAGCTGACATTTTAAGCTATTTGATGGTTAATTACATATTCAGTTTTTAATAAACACTATTTTATCCCGTCTGTTAAAATTGCCCGAAAGAGTTTATGGAAATTAAAAGCATAAAATAAGCAAATTTTTGCATGGTAAATCAACGTTAATTTTCATAAATGTCTATTCAGTACATCTCAATACCAATTCAATGTCGTGTGCAGTTCTTTTTAAGTGAACGGACACATGGAGTTGAAGGTACGCAAGCCTAACTGTAGCTAACCCCATCTCTAGCTAACCCCATCCATAGCTAACCCTAACAACGAAGTTGTTTACAGAAGATATAACTATTCTCAAATGCATATATTCATAGGAAATTTGAACAGTTTGCTTGGAAACGGCCGACACCAGTAACGATCATGAATGGCATGGTACAGAAGATGGAAATTTGCTCACAATTAGGGGGTATGGCACCAGTTTGTGAAGGAGCAGGTAGCTATTTTGCCAAAAAATAGTCATTTTTTATATTTCATATATGGCCCAGTGCATTCTTAATATTGTATAAATAATTTAGACAGAACAGCTGTATGTTGGTTGTGTCACAGCCATTGGAAGCACTGCATAGATCAGCATTTTCAAATGTGGCCGCAAAGGGTACTGATCATCTGACACCCTTTAATGGTGGCGTATCCAAATCAAGCAGTACACCATGTATCCTATCAAACAGAATCACGAAAGCATTCACCTAAACAATAAAATTAAAAAAGTTTGACATATTGGAATTCACTAAAAATCCTGTTAAATGTGACATATTGTCATTTCTCGGACAAAGTTTCGCGATATATATGGCTAAAAATTAAGCAATTATATAAATTTTAATTTTGAAATAAATAGTTGGTATATTTAAAGGGACAGTAAGAAAATTTCATTGATTCGAAATGCCCTAGAAATCTAATGTATATGGTCTGTGATTGATCAAGTGTAAAATTTGACCTATAATTAAATTATGTGACTGGTTTGCAGCTAATATTATGGGTAGAGCATTCTTTTGATTTGGCTGTGAAACCAAATAAAATGACTTGACAAGCAGGAGTGATCCATAATGGGTTTACATATACATTGTGCCGCAACATGATATAAAATTGGAATTTTTTTTTGTAAAAAAGCTTCCGCATTTAAATGGGCGCCCTGGCAACGGAAATGCGGTAGCCGTATATCAGTCGTTGAGGAGTGTTTTTTAACAACAACATACAGCTAAATTGTATGAAAACGTGTGTATGTCACCAAACAATGAGTGTGCAGTGTATAGACTAAGTTACACGTTCCAGCATAGAATCACACGAATAAATCAAAACGGCTGCTAACTTGCATTATGTTGCATTCGTTTGACTTAGAATATGGTCTATGTCAGGCTATTTAATATTATATTATTATATAAATTTATAATGCATCATGTTGCATGCGTTTGACTTTGACTGAACTACTATATATAAAATAATTCAAATAAATGTTCATTTTAATGTTGTGCTATCAAGTTTGATGTGCATCAGTTGACATGTTAAGCTATTTGATGATTAAAAAGATATTTATTTGTCGATAAACACCATTTTTTATATTTTTCGTCTCCTAAAATTGCCTGAAAGAGTTTATGGTTAGCTAAACGCATAAAATAAGCACATATTTGCATGTTAAATCAATGTTGGTTTTCATAAATGTCTATTCTCCAATTCTCAATACCAATGTCATGTTGTGTGCAGTTCTATGTAAGTGAACGGACACATGGAATTGAACGTATGCAGGCCTAACCGTAGCTAACCCCGTCTCTAGCTAAACCCTTCCCTAGCTAACCCTAACAACGAAGTGGTTTACAGAAGATATAGCCGTTCCCAAAGGAACATGTTGAAAGGAAGAATTGTTAAATATGGAGCTATTAATTGCCGACTCAGATGTGGATACAGTCGTATAGTGACAGTGTATAGGCTCAGTTACATGCTCCAGCATAGAATCACACGAATAAATCAAAACGGCTGCTAACTTGAGTGATGTTGCATGCGTTTGATTTAGAACATTGTCTATGTCAGGCTAGTTAATATTATATTATTATATAAATTTTATTAATTCCATATAGTCAACAAGATCATTACTTCTTAGGACCGCTGTTGCTTAAACTTTGTAACCGTCTCCTTTAGGAGTTATCCTATAACTGATCTTCTATATATAAAAAATTCAAATAATTGTTCATTTTAATGTTGTGCTATAAAAGTTTGATGTGCATCAATTGTTCCCAAAGGCGCATATTGATAGGAAAAGTGAATAGTTTGCTTGGAATAGGCAGACGACAGTAGCGATCACGAATAGCATGGTATAAACCGGATACCAAAATGGATATTTGCTAAAAATTAGGGAGAATGGCACTTGTTTGTGAGGGAGCAGGTATCTATTTTGCAACAGAATTGTCATTGGCGATATTTCATGTGTGGCCCAGTGCATTGGTAATATTGCGTAACAAATTTGGACAGAATAGTGGTATGTTGGTTGTGTCACAGCCACTGGAAACATCACGTAGATCAGAATTTTCAAACGTGGCCGCAACGGGTATCTGGTCATGTGACACCCCGTTATGGTGGCGTATCCAAATCAAACAGTACGCCATGTACCCTATCAAGTAGAAGCTCGACAGCCGTCACATAAACAATACAATTGAACAAGTCTAACACATTAGAATTCACTCAAAATCATGTTAAATGTAACAAATTGTCACTCTTCGGACAAAGTTGCGCATATTTAGTTAAAAATCAAGCAATTATGTTAATAATAATTTGTAAATAAATAGATGGTATGTTAAAACAAACAGTAAGTATTTTTCATTGGTTCAGAATGCTCTAGAAATCTAGTGTACATGGTCTATGATTTATCAAGTTTCAAAATTGACCTATAATTAAATTATGTGACTGGTTTTCAGATATTATTATGAGCAGGGCAAGATATAGCCGTTCCCAAAGGAACATGTTGAAAGGAAGAATTGTTAAATATGGAGCTATTAATTGCCGACTCAGATGTGGATACAGTCGTATAGTGACAGTGTATAGGCTCAGTTACATGCTCCAGCATAGAATCACACGAATAAATCAAAACGGCTGCTAACTTGAGTGATGTTGCATGCGTTTGATTTAGAACATTGTCTATGTCAGGCTAGTTAATATTATATTATTATATAAATTTTATTAATTCCATATAGTCAACAAGATCATTACTTCTTAGGACCGCTGTTGCTTAAACTTTGTAACCGTCTCCTTTAGGAGTTATCCTATAACTGATCTTCTATATATAAAAAATTCAAATAATTGTTCATTTTAATGTTGTGCTATAAAAGTTTGATGTGCATCAATTGTTCCCAAAGGCGCATATTGATAGGAAAAGTGAATAGTTTGCTTGGAATAGGCAGACGACAGTAGCGATCACGAATAGCATGGTATAAACCGGATACCAAAATGGATATTTGCTAAAAATTAGGGAGAATGGCACTTGTTTGTGAGGGAGCAGGTATCTATTTTGCAACAGAATACAACATAAACAATACAATTGAACAAGTCTAACACATTAGAATTCACTCAAAATCATGTTAAATGTAACAAATTGTCACTCTTCGGACAAAGTTGCGCATATTTAGTTAAAAATCAAGCAATTATGTTAATAATAATTTGTAAATAAATAGATGGTATGTTAAAACAAACAGTAAGTATTTTTCATTGGTTCAGAATGCTCTAGAAATCTAGTGTACATGGTCTATGATTTATCAAGTTTCAAAATTGACCTATAATTAAATTATGTGACTGGTTTTCAGATATTATTATGAGCAGGGCACTGTTTTGATTTGGCTGTGATAGAAATAATAATGACGTGACAAGCAGGAGTTTTCCATAGTGTGTTGACATATACATTGTGCCGCAACATGATATAAAATTGGACACTTTCTCGAAAAAACGCGTCCCTATTTGAGATATTGCCTCAGTTAGACTTCCTTGTGTATGTAGGACACGAATGTAGGGCACAGTAATTTTAGGTATGTGTAATTTAAAAAAAACCATATCATCTGACTTAACTGCATTTGAGCAGCACTTTGGCAGGTTTGCTGGTAGAACATGTTAGCAGTGTAACCGTGGATTTTTAGATGATTTAAATAGGCGGAAGGATTTTTGGCAATTTCTTCGCCACAAGGCACGTGTGCATAGTAATTTACGCAGAAATTGGAAAATATAGACAGGTATGGCACGTTCAGCCGTTTTGAAAGAGATAGAAATAGGTGACGTTGACAAAACTCGAAAAACATGTCAACGAGATGATTGCAACGGCAGTAAAGAAGTTTCAGAATTTTTTATTGTAACGTTTTCTTATAATCGTGCAAAACGTTAACATGGTCACCAAAGGGAAACGTAACAGAAGGCTGAACCCAAATAGGCACCCTGGCAACGGAAATGCGGTAACCTTCTAACAGTCATGGAGGTGTTTTTTTTTATCAAAAATATACTGATAAAAAAACGGGTGTATGTCACCAAACAATTAGAGTGCAGTGTGGGCAAGCTGCACAAAAGGAAGAATTGTTAAATATGGAGTTATTAATTGCCGACTCAGATGTGGATACAGTCGTGTAGTGACAGTGTATAGGCTCAGTTACATGCTCCAGCATAGAATCACACGAATAAATCAAAACGGCTGCTAACTTGCATGCTGTTGCATGCGTTTGATTTAGAACATTGTCTATGTCAGGCTAGTTAATATTATATTATTATATATATTTTATTAATTCCATATAGTCAACAAGAGCATTACTTGTTAAGAGCCGCTGTTGCTTAAACTTGGTAACCGTCTCCTTTAGGAGGTATCCTATAACTGATCTTCTATATATAAAAAATTCAAATAAATGTTCATTTTACTGTTGTGCTATAAAGTTTGATGTGCATCAATTGACATATTAAGCTACTTGATGATTAATAAGATATTTATTTACCGAGAAACACATTCTTGCATGGGAAATCAACGTAAGTTTTCATGAATATCTATTCACCAATTCTCAATACCCATGTCATGTTGTGTGCAGTTCTCTTTAAGTGAACGGACACATGGAGTTGAACGTATGCAAACCTAGCCGTAGCTAACCCCGTATCTAGCTAACCCCATACCTAGCAAAACCCATCTCTAGCAAGTTCGGTCTTTCTACCCTTGTTCCAAGAGGTACTGCTCAAGAACTACTGAGCAACGACTGTGATTGATAAAGTACTGCATCCATTTCTCAAAATTGTCACCAGTCATCCACCCAGAAGGATGAGTGACACCCAAAGATCCTGGCGGAGCTCCCTTTAGCATACTGTAGTATCCTTGAAGTGGACGCGTGGAAAGATCAGTAGAGGCAGGATAGAGTTTCCGAGTGCATTCACAGCACCACATTGTGAGTAGAGTGCCTCTCTCTGATGTCACTTGCTCAGTCATCGCCAGGATTTTTCGAGGTGTGTGCACAGTGATGAGAGCGGTCTCGTCCACATTACAGGGTCCGTACACCATGACAGAAACCAAATTCAAGGCTATTTCAAGGCTAAGGAAAGAAAACTTCAAGACCATTTAAGGTAAAAAATTTAATACTGCAAACTGTACTCTAGAAACGGACAACGTACAGTTTAACATCTGTCACCAGTTACAGTAATCACTGCATGTCTTTCAGTGCTTGCGATTTGTTTGTCGCACTCTTTCGCATGGCATTGGATTTTGCCAGGAGTGTCAAGTCTGCTGTCAACTCAGCACTGGTTGCCAGTTCATCAGCTGACTTCAGCAGTGCTGCTATGTCCTGGTTGAGCCGCCTCTTCTTGGCCTCCATTTTCTCTGCTTCCTCACGCTCATGCTTTCGCTTCGAGTTGAAGTTTTGCTCAACGTTCTGTTTCAGAACTTTCTCCTTCTCAGCCTCCAAGTACGCCATGTACCTTTGTCGTGCTCCCTGTGCATAGGAAAGCATTGATTTGGTTACTGGCATTTGGCACACACCACCAGCTGTTGTGATTGCATCGTGCACAATGCGCTGTGCCACAAGGGATTCCTCCTTCAGGTTCTCAACAGCCACGTGACTGTTGATTGAGAAACCACGCTCGACAGTGGCTTGCCCATGAGAGAGGATGAGCAGTTTCTTTGTCACCATCCACAGCTTCTCATACTGTGTGCATCTGAGGTAGACTGCAAGGAATGTATCCAGTCTCTCGTTGTCTGGGTTGAAATCCTTGAATGTGGTGGAGTTGGCAGGAACCACCTCATTCACAAAGGCTCTGAACTGCTGCTGGATGGCATCGCAATGCGCATCTCGGACTTGGTGCAGATCCGACAACTTGTGCAACACTCTGCCAAACTTCGCAATGCAGTCGTCCTTCGTGCCAGTCATCAACCGAGGGTCGAGACACGTCAAGTTTCTCGTCATGGTGTATGTGATTGGGCATTTCTCTAGGAGTTTCTGTGTGGCACAGACAAGCCCTTTCTTGCATTCCATTCTAAATGCCATTCTCTCTCTTTCACTGAGCTTCTGCTTGACAGATGTGACAGCTGCCAACTCTTTCAGCTTCTTCGCTGCGCAGAATCCAGGGTCAATTTGGGAGTGAGGCAAATGTGAATCAACGTCATCAATGTTGAGCTTTGCCAGCTGTGCTGTAGAGGTGGCCTCGTCTAAGACTGACTGCTTCATGAAGCGCTGGCATAATCCTCGCACAATCACGTCAAGGTCACCACAAAGGAAGGGGACCATTGGCTTGTCCGTCTGGTATCTGACCAGAAACCGGTCAAACTGTCTCGCAACCGACTCGAAAAACATCAGGCGTGCAGACATCAGTAAGTCAGCACAGCCTGACTTCACGGTCGTGAATGCTTTTCCATCAGGGACATTGTACTTCTTTGGGTACTTGGTGATGGTATCAACGTACTTTCGTACATGACCAAGTACCAGCAATGCACGGGATGCCACTCGCGCATTCTCTACCCACCGGTGCATACAGAACTTCATGGGAAACACTGTTGTTCCCGTAATTGCGGTGAAATCTTCTCGCCTGGCGGGTGTTTCGTGGAAAATCCAGTGCAGTGCACAGAGAAATGACTTCAGATCCCATCCAGTTGCTCCGAAACCAGCTCTGAATGCATTGTGGACCACATGCAGGCCACAACTGCCGATGTCAATCAGTTTCTGTGAGCGGTCATCGTACACCTCAGACATCAGCTTTTGGTAGAAGGACCAATTCACATTTGGCCCATCCATGGACAGCTGGATCATGTTTGATAGGTTCATTGTACCACACTTCTCAACAAACACATCAACCATGTTTGCAGCTGTTGCATGGCCAAGAAAGGCACTAGTGAGGTATCGGGTATGCACTGTGTTACTACCATCATCAAAGAACCTGATGTGTATGTCCATCTGCTTGTTTTGAGTGAAGCGGTTGAAGCTCTCATCAAAGAGGATGACAAAACTGTTAAGCAACCGCACCTGGTCCTTCAGTTGCTGGCTGAAATATGGAGCTAGTCCATGGCAGATGATATAGGCGCTCTTCTTCTCACCACAGCTGAACGACTTTGCGATGGCGCTATCTGGGAACATAAGCTGAAACAGTCTGTCTGTTTCCATGCAGCTAACGTATGAGTAGTGAGATGACACGACTTTCATTGCCCACAGCACTTCTGCACGCCAGTGATCGTCGGTTGTCACATGACTTGCGATGGATGCATGTGTTCACCGATGACTGAAGACATGCAGGTGTTACAGGCATTGACGTGGTGGCACTTCCAGAAGGTGTAGGTTCTACAACACAGTACAAACACTAGACAAATTGCTATCTCATTGAATATAATATTGTACACAGTATATACATGATTCTCAATTATATATATATATATATATATATATATATATATATATATATATATATATATATATATATATATATATATATATATATATATATATATATATATATATATATATATATATATATATATATATATATATATATATATATATATATATATATATATACGGAACACGCATGCAAGATGGTCATGTTGGACCCGCGACTGTTCGACACACTTCGCTCACCACCACCACCACCGACGGATACCCTAGGTAAGAAAGTACAAACCCTCGACGACGAGATGATGACAATCCTCGATAGAAAGGACCTCGACGACGGGACGAATGTAACATTGTATAATCAGGTATTGCAGCGGTACAACGTCTTGTCCGATAAACACATCAAGGAACCGGTACGTGTGGTTGCGGTGAACGAGTCGATGTCAGCAGCAGCGTCGGGGGCGGAACCAGTGGCGGAGGGAGCAGTAGGCGCTCCTAGTAGCGGAATAGAGGTCGACGTCGTGGACAACGTTCCCAAGAACATGCAGGCCAAAGCCAGAAGTTTGATGGAGCATCTCAAACGAGATATCGCGTGGACCGCTCGTAGCGAACTTATCCACGAGGGTGTTGCCGGTAGCCGGAAGTAACGTGGTGGATCTCGTGAATGATCTGTTGCAGCATCGGCATGACTCCGTCAGAGGTGAGTGCAAAGAATCAAGAAGAGGTGTGGCAGCGTCTGTATGGTCACGGCGGTAAGGGCTAGCCCAAGTTACCTGTGTCGGATCGCGAGCGCATCAGTAAGTTCAAGAGACTGTTCGATAATGGCAACATTGGAGCGAAGATATGTTCACGATACACGAGGTTCACCCCTCCGATCCAACCGTGTACCGATTGATCGACAATCTCGGTGAAGTGCTGGACGCAACCTTCTACGAACCGGAGCTGGTGGGCAGATGAACGGAGGCTTTGGTGAAATTGTACGGCTACTCCTCCAACTTCAACAGTTGGATCGATGCCAAGGCCCTCGTCCACTATAAAGACTAGCCGTGCGTCTGTCGTCGCTTCGTTAGAGCGATGACAGACGAGTCGACAATAGAGGACTTCACCGTCGCTACCACCACCGTCAAGAAGAAGAAGAAGAAGAAGAGGATAGTACTAACGCACAGAGCGAGAAAGACAGCACTCCTTGGCATCTGTTCGGTACTGTGTGTCCTCGAGAGGAAATAGTGTTTCTGTGTCAGATCGTCGTCTTGTACACGGTCATCCTGATAAGCATTTACAACCACGAACCTACTAGTCAAATACTGAGTGCGAAGATAAGTGTTGGATATTACAAAGGTCCTGTGACATCGATGAACCATGTCAACAAGGGACTGAACCGTGTGGGGACGGCTAAGACACGGGCAAAAATGAGGTACAGTTCCATCTCTCAAAAAATGACGTTGCACATGACACCGAACACCGAGTTCACTGTACCTTACCACAGTGCGTTGGTTAGAATGTTAGGATTCGAACCATCGGTGGTCAGTAGTCCGCCAACAGCAGCAGACATGACACACACGTACGTTCACCCGAGTCTAGGTGGAACGGATATCGGTCTCAGGGTATTTTTGGCACCCAAAGAGACTCCCGATGGTTCGTACACCTACCGCAAAGAGGCAAGAGTTCGATACCATCTACGTCTATACGGACGTCGTGGAGTCTCGCATAGTCGGTGACAGTCCCGCACCTTTGTTGCGAGTCCTCTCGGTTAGCTGAAGTCACGGCGCCCCGGTATGTGATCGGTTCACTAACATTCACTGCGTGCCTGTGTTGTACTCGAAGTTCCACTCGATCGAGATGGATGTAAGAAACGACACCGGACGGCGCGAGCCATTCGAGTATGGTAGAGTGACGGTGACGCTTCGTTTTTGACGACGTAGGACCGGATTGTTCTTAAGATGAAAATATTACGCGCGTCAGGCGGGTGGTGCGCTGCCCTTCTTCGCCGGTGCCCAATACCAGCGGGGTCACGGACTAGGTAGTCTGTTGAAGACCGGCGTGCGCATTGCCGACGACGTCTTGTCCGGACAGAGCATAAAAAGATACCCTCCAAACCTTTCCAGCCCAATTTCGAAGACGACCTCTTCGTCAGGAGCTACATGAGCCTGTTCTCATCGACCGGCAAGATTTGGCAGGACAAGGGGAACGGCCTGACTCGCAGCGACTTCCGGCACGGCTGCACCTTCTTCGGTTTTGACCTGAACCCCGATCAGTGCGATGTCCCCTGCGTCCATCTGGTACAAAAGAGCAACCTGCGCATAGAGCTGCATTTCCGTAACGCGCTGCCGACCACCGTGAATGTCATCGCCTACGCCGAATTCGAGTCCGTGCTGGAAATCGACAAGAACCGCAACGTCATCTATGACTACTGAGATGGACACCCTGCAGATCGCCAGACTACTGGCGATGGACCTACGCACCAGATCGATATTTCGCGGTGTCGTACCCAGAGACGGACTGCCTACGACGACAATAGACGGCGCTCTGCCTGCGGCCTTCGTGTGCAACACCGACGACGGTGACGAACCGGGCGAACATTGGATAGCGCTGTACTTGGACGCCGACGGACGCAACGATTACTTCTGCTCGTACGACCTGCCGCCACGACACGCTGCGTTCCGCACCTTCATGAACGAACATTGTTCCGAGTGGACTCATAATAGCAAGAGACTTCAGAGTCCCCTGTCTAACGTTTGTGGACAATATTGCATAGCTTATGTATTGCTTCGTTTTAACGGCTTTCCGACGAGAACTTTTATCAACCTATTCGGCACCGATGTAGTAGCTAACGATTGCCACGTGTTTGATTGGCTTAAACAGCTGCGACAAGGTAGACTGTACTATCGCACATTGTACATCGATTGAGCCTCTGGTGACGTGGGTGCACCACCCCTAAGCTCGCGGACCTCTGGCGTGATGGTCAACATCCGCAAGTCGCCTCATCATCATCGTAGTTGTAGTCTTGGTGATTTCACAAGCTACCCTTGTTGTATCATCATGCTACTTGTGTTGTTCAATAAAATGTGCACCCGTACGATATCGTGTTGTGTTCGTTTCTCAGTTCCTCGTTGGCCCCTTTGATCTCTATTAACGACCCTGTTAATGACCGCTGCTGCTGCTGCTGCTGCTGCTGCTGCTGCTAACAGACCCTTTGATCCCTGTTCACGAATGCCCCCGCCTCCGCTCCCGCCCGAAATACCAAATATGGAAATGCGTGACTTCCTTCGAATACTATAGACGTTTCAGGACATGGACATGCAGCTGACGTAAGCCGCACGCAGAACAATACCAAACACGGTCGAAATAAGAAAGCGCGCTGAACACCGAGTATAAAGCGATGCCCGCTGCCGGAGGCGAACGAGCAATGACATTTTTGTTTCTTGGCCTATTCTACTATTTTATATTTTCGTTATATGTCAATATTTAAAAATAATGTACCCATATTTAATTATATTACAATGCTTTACTATGATATCCTGTGTCATTATTTTTAATACAATTTGCTCGTACTCTTATTCGATAGGAAGGTGTCGCGTCGATTTCTAACCACGCTAACTAAAAAATACGACGGCGTTTCACCCTGCTAGCAGATCGTGACCTAGCGGTCGAATGTCCATGCATGCAGCGAGAAAAACGCAGCCATGCATATAGGCTATACAATACATATAACATCACATCATATCGAGAACTTTTCGTCGTATGTTGTCTCATGTCGGTACCTATATACTGCCTATACCGCCTCAGTCCTGCAATACATAACGGGGTTTCCCCGCAAGCTGCATGTCCTGACACATTTATAACTTACGTCAGCTGCATGTCCTTATTTGGCATTGTTCTGCATGCGGCTTACGTCAGCTGCATGCCCTTATTTGGTATTGTTCTGTGTGCGGCTTATCGTTCCCGTTCGCAATACCAAATATGGAAGTGGGTGACGTTATTTTTTTATACAGGATTCAGAAACCAAATAAAACTTATGTAACCGTAAAGTCCTCCTAAACACGCGTTAGAACAACTATTCACCCGTAAATTGACGTAATTCTAGTACGGGGACTGCAAAATATGTGTTCACCTTTTATATAAATAAGGAAACATGTGTAGAACTTACTGAAACCAAATTATCGACTGCAACGACTTCGCTATGGTTATAAACAAATCGTCGATGTTGTACGGTTGTGAGGTCCGGAGTAGGTGGCTTAGGATTAGCTGCAGTCATCAGGGGGCGCTGATACAGTCGCCGGGGAACTCAGGCTACCCAGAAGGCTGTGTGCATGCTGTGTTTGCGCAAGAAACCGGAAACGGAAGTCCTTCGTGCACATGGTCACCGGATTTGGGGTTAGGGTTAGCTGGCCAGAAAGAAGCACACACTGTACATGCACAAGAAACCGGAAACGGAAGTCCATCGTGCACGTGGTCACCTGGAACCCTATGAGCGTCCGTTGGCGATTGTATCAGCGCAAACCCTAGGGAAATCCTAAAGTGGAAACACCCGTGAGCGCCCCCTGGCGACTGTATCAGCGCTAACCCCCAAGGGGAATCCCGTTGCTAAGGGAAACCCCGTTGCTAGGGGGTGTCACTCTCGTCGGGGGGGGGGGGGGGTGTGTGTGACGTCATTGGGGTTTCCCTGGGGGTTTCCCTGAAATATATTTATACTTACCACCCAAAATGCAACCACATTTGAGGATTAAAATTTCACCTATACTACTGTTTACCCCTAATTAACAATAATGATAAAAATAGCACATGCTATTCACAAAACTTCAAAAGCACTTGTTGTGCTTCGCAAATGCGGTTGCAACGGCGTTCTTTTCTATCTGTACGACAATTGTTTTGGCCTAGAACCTAGACGATGAGAAGCTTTTGTAAAATGGTTGTAAAAAAATTGCTCAAGGATGCCAAAGGCAAAGTAGCATCGTGCAGTTTCTGGACCAGTACACCCTAAAGTAGGGGAGAACGTGTTCAATTGGGTCATTGAGCCCATTGCCTTGGGACACCAACAAATTTCAGCATTCCAGTGAGATGGGAATCCCATTGACGTCATCATGTGCGACGCTGCCAGCGTCCATGATTGATGGCAGGCTCAGCAGTGCAACGGCGTTGAAGAGGTAACAAAAACAATATTTTACCTACTTCTGAGTAAATTTCAGTCACCGCAGTTTGAACCGTCGTCAGCTTTAGATAATGTAAAATTTTAAACAACTATGTATCATAGTTATTAACATGGATATGCATGGTGCAAATGGAATGGAAATGCTGGTGCAATTTTCATCATTTCTAGCGGCATGACCCAAATAGCAGCACGTGGTTCGGAAAGATTGGGACATGTCCCAATAGATCCCAACCAAACGGAAACAGTTACATATTGGTGTTATATGCGATACATTGTATTCAAATGCTTTTCGTTTTCATTCAAACTTTGTATTATGTTGCAGTAGTCAAAATGGTGCACAACAAACCGACAAAAACGGATACACATGGGGAAACTAATACCAAAAAATTGTGTTACATGGGCGCGCGATCCAGAAAGTGTGCAAGGAGAGAAGGATTTCCAAATCGACACTGGAGAGATATGTAGCCACAGCCACAGCCAAAGCGAATGACTAAATAACAGGTAGACGTGTACACTCTACTACTTTTGATACCGTTTATCCACAGCTAGTAACTAGTGTGCATCTCTTGGCTTATAAATAAACATAGGCCTATTTTTTTCATTTGGTTACAATACACCCAAGTGCAGGGCCTAGAACTTAACACTCCGTTTTCAATGTCCAATATTTAGTCTACATAGTATGCCAATCTAACTAAATACTGATACATTTCAGATGGACTCAGATTCAAACCTATCTACGATCATGGGAGGATCTTCAGTGATACCGAAGAGGGTGAACTGGGGAGTTATGTGAAGACTGCTGCCAAACACCAGCATGGATTGTTATCATATGAAACAAAAACTAGCATACCAGTATGATGTCAAGAATGTAATAAAAGTTCCAGAGTCGTGGAAAAAGAATGAAGAAGTTGGCGCTAGCTTCAATAAGAAGAATGTGGGTGACTTTTATGACAATCTAGACAGCCTGCTGGACAGATATAATTTCATGCCCGAGTGTATATATATATAATGTCAGGGTCCGTACGGGGCCTTGAAATCCTTGAATTTCACCAACTCAAAATCAAGGCCTTGAAATCCTTGAATTCAGGCATGCAGCCTTGAAAAGCCATGAATTTTGACAAGGCCAGAAGTAAAGATTAACAGACCACATTATGCTTGGTACGGGTAGACATTGACCTTTTGTTCACCGAGCGTAGTTCGAATATTTTTTCGAAATGGGGAAGTCGAGGTTTCAAGACGACTGGCTAAAACATCCTAAGTATAGCAAATGGCTCGCGCGAAATCCGACAAATGTTTTTTTGGCACATTGCCGGATTTGCAAACGTTCGTTTGATGTGAAAGTTATGGGAGAATCTGCCGTTAGAAGCCACAGCGCTGGCAAAAAACACGCTGATAATATGAAACTTCAAAATACGAGCTGTGCGGGAACCTCAATAGTGACATTATTCGGCAATACCAGACCACAGGAATCTACAGGTATGCGTCTATGATACTTTGTGATAATAATAAGACATGTGTTTTATGATATTACAGAGTTATCTTAATTAATAAGCAAAGACAATCGCATGTAACTGTCCACGTTAATGGGCGATATTTCGCTGCGATGCGGTTGTTGACGGACGTTCTGTCGATGGCGCAGGTGAATATGTGGCGCCACCTAGCGAATGCGCCAATACATACTTTACATGAATAGTTCCAGCTGTTTGTTAATGCGCGTCAACGCAGGCTGGCGTCTATGATTGACAAGAAAACATAATTATCAGTTAGGTTCATGTACATAATACGGAAAGGATATGTTGACAAATAATATTTTGTTGGACATGTCATAATTATACTATTTATAGGTGTATACATATGTAATATATATATATATATATATATATATATATATATATATATATATATATATATATATATATATATATATATATATAATTGAGAATCATGTATATACTGTGTACAATATTATATTCAATGAGATAGCAATTTGTCTAGTGTTTGTACTGTGTTGTAGAACCTACACCTTCTGGAAGTGCCACCACGTCAATGCCTGTAACACCTGCATGTCTTCAGTCATCGGTGAACACATGCATCCATCGCAAGTCATGTGACAACCGACGATCACTGGCGTGCAGAAGTGCTGTGGGCAATGAAAGTCGTGTCATCTCACTACTCATACGTTAGCTGCATGGAAACAGACAGACTGTTTCAGCTTATGTTCCCAGATAGCGCCATCGCAAAGTCGTTCAGCTGTGGTGAGAAGAAGAGCGCCTATATCATCTGCCATGGACTAGCTCCATATTTCAGCCAGCAACTGAAGGACCAGGTGCGGTTGCTTGACAGTTTTGTCATCCTCTTTGATGAGAGCTTCAACCGCTTCACTCAAAACAAGCAGATGGACATACACATCAGGTTCTTTGATGATGGTAGTAACACAGTGCATACCCGATACCTCACCAGTGCCTTTCTTGGCCATGCAACAGCTGCAAACATGGTTGATGTGTTTGTTGAGAAGTGTGGTACAATGAACCTATCAAACATGATCCAGCTGTCCATGGATGGGCCAAATGTGAATTGGTCCTTCTACCAAAAGCTGATGTCTGAGGTGTACGATGACCGCTCACAGAAACTGATTGACATCGGCAGTTGTGGCCTGCATGTGGTCCACAATGCATTCAGAGCTGGTTTCGGAGCAACTGGATGGGATCTGAAGTCATTTCTCTGTGCACTGCACTGGATTTTCCACGAAACACCCGCCAGGCGAGAAGACTTCACCGCAATTACGGGAACAACAGTGTTTCCCATGAAGTTCTGTATGCACCGGTGGGTAGAGAATGCGCGAGTGGCATCCCGTGCATTGCTGGTACTCGGTCATGTACGAAAGTGCGTTGATACCATCACCAAGTACCCAAAGAAGTACAATGTCCCTGATGGAAAAGCATTCACGACCGTGAAGTCAGGCTGTGCTGACTTACTGATGTCTGCACGCCTGATGTTTTTCGAGTCGGTTGCGAGACAGTTTGACCGGTTTCTGGTCAGATACCAGACGGACAAGCCAATGGTCCCCTTCCTTTGTGGTGACCTTGACGTGATTGTGCGAGGATTATGCCAGCGCTTCATGAAGCAGTCAGTCTTAGACGAGGCCACCTCTACAGCACAGCTGGCAAAGCTCAACATTGATGACGTTGATTCACATTTGCCTCACTCCCAAATTGACCCTGGATTCTGCGCAGCGAAGAAGCTGAAAGAGTTGGCAGCTGTCACATCTGTCAAGCAGAAGCTCAGTGAAAGAGAGAGAATGGCATTTAGAATGGAATGCAAGAAAGGGCTTGTCTGTGCCACACAGAGACTCCTAGAGAAATGCCCAATCACATACACCATGACGAGAAACTTGACGTGTCTCGACCCTCGGTTGATGACTGGCACGAAGGACGACTGCATTGCGAAGTTTGGCAGAGTGTTGCACAAGTTGTCGGATCTGCACCAAGTCCGAGATGCACATTGCGATGCCATCCAGCAGCAGTTCAGAGCCTTTGTGAATGAGGTGGTTCCTGCCAACTCCACCACATTCAAGGATTTCAACCCAGACAACGAGAGACTGGATACATTCCTTGCAGTCTACCTCAGATGCACACAGTATGAGAAGCTGTGGATGGTGACAAAGAAACTGCTCATCCTCTCTCATGGGCAAGCCACTGTCGAGCGTGGTTTCTCAATCAACAGTCACGTGGCTGTTGAGAACCTGAAGGAGGAATCCCTTGTTGCACAGCGCATTGTGCACGATGCAATCACAACAGCTGGTGGTGTGTGCCAAATGCCAGTAACCAAATCAATGCTTTCCTATGCACAGGGAGCACGACAAAGGTACATGGCGTACTTGGAGGCTGAGAAGGAGAAAGTTCTGAAACAGAACGTTGAGCAAAACTTCAACTCGAAGCGAAAGCATGAGAGTGAGGAAGCAGAGAAAATGGAGGCCAAGAAGAGGCGGCTCAACCAGGACATAGCAGCACTGCTGAAGTCAGCTGATGAACTGGCAACCAGTGCTGAGTTGACAGCAGACTTGACACTCCTGGCAAAATCCAATGCCATGCGAAAGAGTGCGACAAACAAATCGCAAGCACTGAAAGACATGCAGTGATTACTGTAACTGGTGACAGATGTTAAACTGTACGTTGTCCGTTTCTAGAGTGCAGTTTGCAGTATTAAATTTTTTACCTTAAATGGTCTTGAAGTTTTCTTTCCTTAGCCTTGAAATAGCCTTGAATTTGGTTTCTGTCATGGTGTACGGACCCTGTAATGTGGACGAGACCGCTCTCATCACTGTGCACACACCTCGAAAAATCCTGGCGATGACTGAGCAAGTGACATCAGAGAGAGGCACTCTACTCACAATGTGGTGCTGTGAATGCACTCGGAAACTCTATCCTGCCTCTACTGATCTTTCCACGCGTCCACTTCAAGGATACTACAGTATGCTAAAGGGAGCTCCGCCAGGATCTTTGGGTGTCACTCATCCTTCTAGGTGGATGACTGGTGACAATTTTGAGAAATGGATGCAGTACTTTATCAATCACAGTCGTTGCTCAGTAGAAAGGCCGGTGTTGCTGTTGATGGACACCGAAGTCATGTGACATTCAATTCTTTAAACATGGCTAAAACAAATGGCATTCACCTGCTCACCTTCCCGCCCCACTGCAGCCATAAATTGCAGCCCCTCGATAGGTATGTATACGGGCGCATGAGGGCAAAAACGTTAATTCTAACGGACACCCCAGTTAAAAACCAAGTTGGAGGAAGAGATGGCAGCCATCCAGGCAAAAAAATGTAAAAACACAGCAAAGGTCCCTGCAAAAAAGGCTATCACTAGGAATCAGGAGCCAGAATCAGATAGTTCAAGTGACGAAAAAGATCTAATCATATATGATAGAAGTGATGACGAGTTGGACTTAATGATGACATTTGCAAAGAGAACATCAAACAGGGAGTACATGTTTTGGTCAGATATGAAAAAAAGACATTGTTAGTTCACTATGTGGGAGTTGCCATTGCCGATATTAGTGAAGAGGTCGAGGTGAGATTTTTCAAAAGGCAGCCATCAAAACATGACGAGCATTTTTATCTTCCCAGATACCGTTGATTCAGATGAGGTAGATATTGATGATATCGTTATGATGTTGCCTCCGCCAATTCCCAGCGGAGGAACAATGCGTGCTGCAAAGACATGTCTTCAGTGGTGTGAATCTTGGTGATTACAAAGTGGAATAGCAATGCAACAATATATCTATGTAGAGCATGGACACATCCATGATGAAAATTAATGGATACCTTTAGCTATGTTCATGTTTGTGAGCCTTTTATCCAGATGTCCCAATGCACCCCATATACTGTCCCACTTGACCCCTACCCACGGGGCGCATTGGGACATTTGATAAACTTTTTAAACTCTGTTTTGGTTTGTATTGTTCAGACTTGCAGTTAATTTCTGTAACATCTCGCATTTGTTTAAAGTAAAATTAGTAATTGAGTTCAAAAATATTATTATGTTGTTCTTTATTAGACAATTGTAAGCCAAAATGTATATCTTGTCCAACTTGACCCTGGTCTCCCCTACCAGAAACCACACGAAAAAACAATTATTTCACCATGCAAGAATACATTCTTTAAAATTGTACAGTAAACACTTCAAATTATGTCACTTAATTATGCATAGTTAGGTCATTAATACCTGTAATTATGCAAATGTCACAATATAATAAATTACATCATCAAAATATGAGATTGTAGTAAAGTCAATTATGTACATTTTTCTTAAAATCCCTCAGTAAATGTACAACACCACTGTCATGCACAACTATTTAATAAATAGGTCATTAAAACACATAATTAGGTCAAATTGTAATAAATTAAGTAATCAACGGGTATTAAGGTCAATGTGTACATAAATTCTCCCTTACACTCCTCCCTGATCCCACACGTCATGCATAATTACTTAATTAGGCCATTTTCAACATAAATAGGTCATTGTAGGTCAAAGTCAAATAAGTAGGTCATTGCAAAGTCATGTCGAGGTCACATATTATTAGGTCAACATTTTAGGGTCTTCCAACTTTTTATTCCACCTTAGTATCTTCATTCAGCCAACAAACATACTGTTCACAAGAACTCAATTCCAATACACTCAAGACTCAATTCCAATACACAAAATATACCTTTTTTGAAGCCAAAAAGTAGAATAACTTCGCAAATAATAAAGATATTGAAATAATTCAAAAATGTTTATAAACTGCATAACATACTTTACCACACAGAAGTGTTTAAATGATTATAAAACAATTTCTTGGTAATATACCAGGCCCCCTAAGATGTCCATGTGCGAACGTTTCAAGGTGTTTGCATGACTGACGTCCTTGTGAGGACGTTTCCTGGAGTTTTACTGCAATGCCACTTCACTAAATTAAAGTTGGTCAAAATGATATTTGGTTGCAGTTCCAGCTCATCTAAGGTTTCTATATACTTTTGTAACCAAGATTACCCACTGGCATGCAAATTGGTCTCATTGATATTGTTCAATGCATTAGAAAATAAGAAATAAAAATATGAGTATGGAGATATTTTGCCTGTATATCCTCCAGTACTTCTTCTGCCCACATGCCAAGTTTAAAATGAATTGAGGAAAGTTAATTTTTCAACAAATGAGAAACCTCAATTGTATACTGTTTGCCGTTTTTTATTGATATACATGCACATTCACATATTTACTAAGATCCACCATCATCTCACTGGCTCACACAAAAAATATGATAAAACAAATGCCGTATATAATTGTTATTTCACTTTATTTCATGCACTTCATAAACCCTCTCCACGTGTTTTTATTCACAATACCTGTAATACTATACATGAAATTCACTGGAAAGAATATAAGGCTATGTAACTGCATATATATTATACGTGAGTTTAATGAATAATATATTCATAAATACTACGTATCACATGTTCATACATAGGGGAAATTTGTTTTCTAATGAATACAACATGATATATACACTTTACAAAATATATAATATACAACAATATATAGCACAGCATCTGTAGTAATATTGTGATATGTATATGCGTAGATATCTGTTGCCCAATTGGTTTTGTTATAGGAGAGTCATAGCTCCAACTATAACCAAACCTTACACCTCCCACAAGTTATCTACCATCATTTACTACTGACATGCTGTGACATCATCATGCCAGACTAAAATGCAACATGTGACAGATATATGTCATAAATCATGTCTTCCCGTCAAAGTAATGCATGCAAGAAAGCATCACTCTTATTAATTGTGCAGAACACAGGTGTTCGTTGCATGTTGATGCACACGCACATCTGACCAATGCACAACTGCACAAACATTAGTGCAAGTAAGTGTATGCAGGCCTGAGTGTGACACACACATTAATGCAAGCATGTATGCAGGCCTGAGTGTGACACATACATTAGTGCAAGCAAGTACGTATGCAGGCCTGAGTGTGACACATACATTAGTGCAAGCAAGTATGTATGCAGGCCTGAGTGTGACACATACATTAGTGCAAGCATGTATGCAGGCCTGAGTGTGACACACACACATTAATGCAAGCATGTATGCAGGCCTGAGTGTGACACATACATTAGTGCAAGCAAGTACGTATGCAGGCCTGAGTGTGACACATACATTAGTGCAAGCAAGTATGTATGCAGGCCTCAGTGTGACACATACATTAGTGCAAGCAAGTATGTATGCAGGCCTGAGTGTGACACATACATTAGTGCAAGCAAGTATGTATGCATGCCTCAGTGTGACACATACATTAGTGCAAGCAAGTATGTATGCAGGCCTCAGTGTGACACATACATTAGTGCAAGCAAGTATGTATGCAGGCCTGAGTGTGACACAATAGTGCTTTGCCAATGGCGTAGTTATAAATACATGAGCTGATCACTATGAATAAGACGAATTACCGGCAGTTTAAAATTTTATTGTAAATTTATACAAATAGGCAAGTATAACAAACAATTAGGAATACAGCAATTGCATTATTATCTACTGGAGAGCATCTGAACATTTAAAATAAAAAGTGATTTAAGGTTCCTTGAATGGATAGATGATCCGGTTTCATGGTTATTAATATTAAGCATAATTACCTCTCAAGAAACTTAGTGTTCGTTCTGTGTATTTCAACTGCAGACTGAAGTTACGGATGTGTCACATGACCAATGTCATGTGACACAAGCTGGAGTAGGACTGGGATTCTAATCACCACCTAGAACACAAATGATCAGTGGTCAGGACACTCCTCCAAAGAGCAGAAAACCTGATAACAGAAGAGGAGGACAAGAACACAGAGGTGGACCACATCAAGAAAGTGCTGAAAGCAAACGGTTACAAAACTTGGATGTTTAACACCATGCAACCAATAAGAAGGAAGGAGAACACCACCACAGAAACCAGCAGAAGACAACATGCCATAGGTCTGCCCAACCAATGAGAAGGAAGGAGAACACCACCACAGAAACCAGCAGAAGACAACATGCCATAGGTCTGCCCAACCAATGAGAAGGAAGGAGAACACCACCACAGAAACCAGCAGAAGACAACATGCCATAGGTCTGCCCAACCAATGAGAAGGAAGGAGAACACCACCACAGAAACCAGCAGAAGACAACATGCCATAGGTCTGCCCAACATTAGTAAACTATCAAAACAAGTAGCAAGGATTTTCAAGTCCTATAACATCCCGGTTTACCACAAACCTATCAACACCCTGAGGTCACTGTTGGTACACCCAAAAGACAGAACAGCAAAGGCAGCAAAGTGTGGGGTAGTATATGACATACAATGCCCAGAATGTGACTAACACTATATAGGAGAAACAGCCAGAACACTTGGCACAAGAATCAAAGAACATCTATCTTGTCGCCAACCCCTACGAGCTATAAGTGAACACAAACTGAACACAGGTCATCAGTGCTCTATGAAGGACGTTAATATTCTAGACCACGAGGAGAACTGGCACAGCAGAAAAATAAAGGAGGCGATTAATATCCACAGAGAGAAACCTACGCTGAACCAAGACGTTGGCCAGGAGCTCCCACCAGTCTTACTCCAGCTTGTGTCACATGACATTGGTCATGGGACACATCCGTAACTTCAGTCTGCTGAAGAAAACTGCGAGATGCAGTTGAAATATACAGGGCGAACACTAAGTTTCTTGAGTGGTAATTATGCTTAATATGATTTAAGGATGATCTTAAAACATTGTTGTACAAAACTACATTGGTTTCATGGGGGAGGTAGGGTTAGCAGCTGTTTCGTTTAATGTCAGACATCGATGTATTTTTTTCAAAAACAATGTTTATTTTCTAACCACATTTCATAAGGGTGCTGACTCTGAGTGCATGGAGGCAGTTTTGTGCTATGATGGCTGAATACGAGTACTGAATACTGAAGTTGCACACAGGTCATAATTAAAAGTTTCATGCAGAGGGTACAAGTTTAAACGACATCGGTTTTGTGTAGTTTCATACATCAATGTTTTGAGATCACCCGCTACAGTGATTCAAAGGTTCGATTTTGTTTCTGCAACACAACCATCCGTACCCTTAACTGTACTTCCTCCAACCAATACCATTTCCCTATTAGGATCCCACAACCCTCCCCTATGCTCATCCAACATCATGGCAACCCCATCATGTCAAGGAACAGGTTGATCTTGCCGTTCAGCCAAGACACCTGTTTCTCCCGGAGGCCGCTGACCCATACCGGGGGCAGTAGACCATAGCCAACCCTACAGCCAAGGAGTGCCCCGGCAACACAGGCGTTCACATTGCTGTCAGCTCCCTGCATCACAAGTTGCGTGATGGAACTCCTACAAAAACACCATCGTTAATAGTAATAAAACTCGCTGATGTCATTAGACACACAAGAGTCCAGTGGTTTGGGCATGTTTGCAGCCTGCCAAGAGAGAACATTATTAGCCAAGCATACAAACAAGACTATTGAAGAGGTGGAGGGACCAGTTCAAAAGAGAATCAAATGATAATGTTGAGGGCAGAGAGGTATGCCGTAAATAGAGAAAGGTGGAGGGGTGCAACCTCTTGGAGGACAGTGAGGTCAATATGGCCTAAGCATTTAAGTCAAGTAATAAAACTTAAAAATAAATCCTAATTCCTCAGGAACTTGTGCTCAGAGATGCAACAAACCAGAATTGTTAAGCATGATATCATGATATCATGCGCAAAAGTCAGAGTGAGGGACCGCCAAGGGTAGAAATGCAATTTCGAAAAAGGTGGCAATAGATTCAGAAGATTTTAAAGTAATGGGGATTTAGTTTTTGGTGCAGCTACAGTGAAAGTGGGCCTTGGAAGAAAATGTGTTGTTGCTCTATGAATCTCTACTAGGGGCAGGTGTAGGATTTTGAGTGTTTGGAAATTTTTGAGTGATTGTACAGCAAGTGCTAAGACTCGCAGTTTCCTATAAAATTTGTTGGAGTTTGTTTTGAAGTTTCCCCACTTTATTACTTGTTTATTTCTTTATCTAAAATGGTTTTATCACATACCTGGCTTTGTCTCAGGAAATATATACCTTTCCTATAGCCGTATGTCAATGAAGGGTCCACGTCCCTTTAAAGTGTAAAAAACAGCCAAAATAAGCTTTCCCAAAAATATTTTTCATTTCAGAAAGCTATTATTTTTAATATACTAATGATAATTTACTATTTGAATGTCTTATCTTCAAGTAAACTTTTCAATGTGTCCCAAACTATGATTGAGGCCCCTACTGCTCCTACCCAAACTTATTTTGTTTGTTAATGAACACATTTTTATTGTTACACCAATATTTTAATAATACAAATTAATGATTTTCCAAAATTAACTTGGTTTAGAAAGCAGAGTATAATCAAATTTATGATGAATGTATTATTTCACAGTAGTTATTTGAATAAGTGCCTTTACTTTTGATCTTCGTGCTGTCAAAACGTCTCAACTAAAGTCTGTTAGGAAGATATTTTTTTATTGCTCTCCTACATTTAGAAGCAGAATAAGCACCAGAGGTGGAATATTATATGGAAAACATCAACTATGCTTTAAAATATTATCAGATGGTTGTTACGCCATGGCATAGTGGTTGTTGCTGCACCATGTACCAAAGTGTGGTGGTTGTTGTTATGCCATGGCATAGTGGTTGTTGTTGCACCATGTACCAAGGTGTGGTGGTTGTTGTTGCACCATGTACCAGGGTGTGGTGGTGGTTGTTACGCTATGTACCAGGGTGTGGTGATTGTTGCTACGCCATGTACCAGGATGTGGTGGTTGTTGTTATGCCATGTACCAGGGTGTGGTGGTGGTTGTTATGCCATGTACCAGGGTGTGGTGGTTGTTGTTACGCCATGTACCAGGGTGTGGTGTTTGTTGTTACACCATGTACCATGGTGTGGTGGTTGTTGTAACACCATGTACCAAGGTGTGGTTGTTGTTGTTACACCATGTACCAAGGTGTGGTGGTTGTTGTTATGCCATGTACCAAGGTGTGGTGGTTGTTGTTACACCGTGTACCAGGGTGTGGTGGCTGATGTTACACCATGTACCAAGGTGTGGTGGTTGATGTTACACCATGTACCAAGGTGTGGTGGTTGATGTTACACCATGTACCAAGGTGTGGTGGTTGTTGTTATACCATGTACCAAGGTGTGGTGGTTGTTGTTACACCATGTACCAAGGTATGGTGGTTGTTGTTACACCATGTACCAAGGTGTGGTGGTTGTTGTTACACCATGTACCAAGGTGTGGTGGTTGTTGTTACACCATGTACTGTTATGCTATGTACCAGGATGTGGTGGTTGTTGTTACACCATGTACCAGGGTGTGGTGGTGGTTGTTATGCCATGTACCAGGTTGTGATGGTTGTTGTTATGCCATGTACCAAGGTGTGGTGGTTGTTGTTGCACAATGTACCAAGGTGTGGTGTTTGTTGTTGCGCCATGTACCAGGGTGTGATGGTTGTTGTTATGCCATGTACCAAGGTGTGGTGGTTGTTGTTGCGCCATGTACCAGGGTGTGATGGTTGTTGTTATGCCATGTGCCAAGGTGTGGCGGTTGTTGTTGCACCATGTACCATGGTGTGGCGGTTGTTGTTATGCCATGTACCAAGGTGTGGTGGTTGCTGTTGCACCATGTACCGATGTGTGGTGGTTGTTGTTACACCATGTACCAAGGTGTGGTGGTTGTTGTTGCACCACATACCGAGGTGTGGTGGTTGTTGTTACACCATGTACGAAGGTGTGGTGGTTGTTGTGGCACCATGTACCAAGGTGTGGTGGTTGTTGTTACACCATGTACCAAGGTGTGGTGGTTGTTGTTGCGCAATGTACCAGGTGTGATGGTTGTTGTTATGCCATGTACCAAGGTGTGGTGGTTGTTGTTGCACCATGTACCATGGTGTGGCGGTTGTTGTTGCACCATGTACCAAGGTGTGGTGGTTGTTGTGGCACCATGTACCAAGGTGTGGTGGTTGTTGTTATACCATGTACCAAGGTGTGGTGGTTGTTGTTACACCATGTACCAAGGTGTGGTGGTTGTAGTTACACAATGTACCAAGGTGTGGTGGTTGTTGTTACACAATGTACCAAGGTGTGGTGGTTGTAGTTACACAATGTACAAAGGTGTGGTGGTTGTTGTTACACCATGTACCAAGGTGTGGTGGTTGATGTTACACTATGTACCAAGGTGTGGTGGTTGTTATTACACCATGTACCAGGGTGTGGTGCATGTTGTTACACCATGTCCCAAGGTGTGGTGGTTGATGTTACACTATGTACCAAAGTGTGGTGGTTGTTATTACACCATGTACCAGGGTGTGGTGGTTGTTATTACACCATGTACCAGGGTGTGGTGGTTGCTGTTACACCATGTCTCAAGGTGTGGTGGTTGTTGTTATGCCATGTACCAAGGTGTGGTGGTTGTTGTTACACCATGTACCAAGGTGCTGGTGGTTGTTGTTACACCATGTACCAAGGTGTGGTGGTTGTTGTTACATCATGTACCAAGGTGCGGTGGCAGTTGTTACACCATGTACCAAGGTGTCATGGTGGTTGTTACGCTATGTACCAGGATGTGGCGGTTGTTGTTACACCATGTACCAGTGTGTGGTGGTTGTTGTTATGCCATGTACCAAGGTGTGGTGGTTGTTGTTACACCATGTACCAGGGTGTGGTGGTTGTTGTTATGCCATGTACCAAGGTGTGGTGGTTGTTGTTGAACCATGTACCAAGGTGTGGTTGTTCTTGTTATACCATGTACCAAGGTGTGGTGGTTGTTGTTACACCATGTACCAAGGTGTGGTGGTTGCAGTTACACAATGTACCAAGTTGTGGTGGTTGTAGTTACACAATGTACCAAGGTGTGGTGGTTGTAGTTACACAATGTACCAAGGTGTGGTGGTTGTTGTTACACAATGTGCCAAGCTGTGGTGGTTGTTGTTACACCATGTACCAAGGTGTGGTGGTTGTTGTTACACCATGTACCAAGGTGTGGTGGTTGTAGTTACACAATGTACCAAGGTGTGGTGGTTGTAGTTACACAATGTACCAAGGTGTGGTGGTTGTAGTTACACAATGTACCAAGGTGTGGTGGTTGTTGTTACACAATGTGCCAAGCTGTGGTGGTTGTTGTTACACCATGTACCAAGGTGTGGTGGTTGTTGTTACACAATGTGCCAAGGTGTGGTGGTTGTTGTTACACCATGTACCAAGGTGTGGTGGTTGTTGTTACACCATGTACCATGGTGTGGTGGTTGTAGTTACACAATGTACCAAGGTGTGGTGGTTGTAGTTACACAATGTACCAAGGTGTGGTGGTTGTTGTTACACAATGTGCCAAGCTGTGGTGGTTGTTGTTACACCATGTACCATGGTGTGGTGGTTGTAGTTACACAATGTACCAAGGTGTGGTGGATGTTGTTACACCATGTGCCAAGGTGTGGTGGTTGTTGTTACACCATGTACCAAGGTGTGGTGGTTGTTGTTACACCATGTGCCAAGGTGTGGTGGTTGTTGTAACACAATGTACCCAGGTGTGGTTGTTGTTGTTGTTACACCATGCACCAAGCTTTAATATTGCACAGCTAAATATAAATTCTGACCACTTCGCTTAGAGGCATCATAAAAAGGATGTTCAAAAGCAGGAAAAACAAGATCTGTCAAGATGTCAGGGTGGAAGCGAAATGAGTTGAATAATGGCTACAAACAGATTATATTGGTGACACAGGAGGTACCCGCTGAATAATGGAAATAAGGAAATGTTTTACAAGGAATATATTCCTTAGAAAAGTATTTGAGAAAACGGACTCACAAAGAATCAGTATCAGATGGCAACCTTAATGAGGACGTATGTACTGTGCAAATGAACTTTGTAGAAAACATTCTGAGAAGCAACATTAAAGAAATCCTGTCTGCTTAGACGTCAACAAAAACACCGTTACACTGCATCCACACGTAGAACACCACAGGATGAATGTTCAGAATGAAAATACTTTAACTGCTTATTGGTATCTTGAAATGACATTCTCATTGCAAAGGACGAAATGGATGCCTGGTAATAGAACGAGTAGATAATTTCAGGAATGTGCACAATATGATGGCGAAAGGGCCCTCACACTATACAATGGATAGTTCCTGTTATTAATGCTGTAGCCATGATGCCAGCAGCAATACATTTCAAGGAAATTATGATAAATGGGTGAAGATAACAACTAAACGTCAAACATATTGGACGTTGCAACCCCATACATGCACTTTTGGACGTAGTCAAGGACGTGGACGTGGGTACAATATAGTATAGTGTGCAGTAGATATATATTTATGTTCTGCGCAGTATGCATCAGTTTGACAGATTTATATAGAATACATATCTATTTTGTTTTAAAGATAGTTGTTATGCCCGGTATTAAGCTTTAATGTTGTATAGCTAAAAGCGATGTTTCCAAATCACTATATCTGGACTATATTATCTATAAAACATCCATCAGAAGTGCTCTATGGGAAAGGGTTATTTTAAAATTGTGTTCTAATTCAATTACCAGTTTTTACATGAAGAGTACTGTGCATGCATGAGCAATTTCAAATCACATTCCCGGAACTGGGTCTCATTTTTATGAATTTATAGATGTTCCCCACACTGTTTTTAGTATAACACGAAGAAAACCACAATAACTGTCAAATATCACTATTATAATCCAATTCCAGCATCTATTTATATTTCTTTAGGGTGTTAAAACGAACTCGACACCTTGGTACCGGGCGTAACAGTAGAGGGTAACATTCTTGACATGCGCCGCTTGCCGCTTAGTGAGTTTTCGGATTTAAACAAAGAAACTTCAGAATTTAAATGTTTACGCTATGTATTTTATCGGATTAAAATTTAACAGAGACTGGAGAACATGAAAAAATGGCCTCTCCCAAGCCAACTGTCAAACAATTTGGGAGAATGGCCCATAAAACTAAAAATGACATAATCTGATCCACTGTGAAAGGTTTCAAGCAACAACTTAATTTAAAAATGGAAGTGCAGAATGCAAGCGATTTGAGAGGGGCATGTGCCTCCCATGTTTTCCTTTGGTGCCCTCCTGCGTAGATGCTTATTCTCAACAAACTAAAGAAATCTATGACTGCTACTAAACAGCAGTGATCAAGGCATTGTTATCAATAAAAACCAGTGTGTGCAATCCTCAAAAGTTTACCCACTGATGATGATATTTTCAAAAACAACACAAATACACACCATTCAGAGATGCGAATCCATCACTTAGTGTTGTGAATCGTTTAGAATTTCATAATCGATCATCGGTTATAATCGGATGGCATCAACCGATCAACTTTCAATTATATAATCGGTTGGACCTAGTTATTAAAGACTACATATCAATTAACGTTACAATTTATATGAAGTATATATTTTATATATATATATATATATATATATACTGCCTGGAACTTCTTTGGAACTGGAACTTCTTTATTCAACGGAGAACAATGGAACTTGCATATGACAAATATGATTATTCTTGGTCATTTTCTAAATAAAAAATCTAAATAAATTAATATTTTACATTTTATGTAATCTGTTTATTCAAACCTTTCAGTGTTGCTGCCAGTCTTGTTTACAGTGTATTATCTATACATCCACATCAGCTCAAATTGATTAATTGACGATATGTGCCAAATGCAGACATGCTTTGGCACATAATAAATTAAAATATTTGACTACAAGACTAGTTACACGTTTTTAGACTTTTGTATGTCATCATACATCATTGATAGCTAGGTGGCAGTACTACTGCGCACATCGGGGGTTGATGTAAACGTAAATTATATAATATTTCACTTTTTTTTGAAGAAAATCTATGCAAATATTTGCAATAATCATCACAGGAAAGTTATCGAAAGGCCCCATGAAATTTTAATGCATTGCATCTTGACATGCAGTGAAGCTTCCGAACATGTGGTAGGAACCTTTGTTCGTGTATTCTTTTTTGCATAGTTTATACAAATCGCTTTTGTCATGTCCAAGTTTTCCTTGGCCTTTTTCTGCTTGTAAAACCCTAAATATTTCCACACTTGAGACTGAGCTTTGCTGCCCGGGTAGTCTTGACTTGTATTTTTTATGTTTCATCCTTCGAACACACCATATTTCATAACCAATGACACACAGAGTTGCGAACCTATTTCAAGCATTTGTTTTGCATTTTCCCCAATAATCAATTGTGGATTTCATAATTGACCATCACATCGCTAAAGCCCAACCATTAAATTTTCTATTATAATTGATCATCAGAACAACACTATCTATTACCCATGAAAGTGCAACATGTGTACCTGAAGTCTGTCTTCATGCGCATCGCAGCAACACCTGCAGCCAGTGGCTTCATCGTGTGATGTGTCCTGCCCTCCTCTCTGACACTGCAACACATAAGGTATAGTTCTTACATGACAGTTATTTTGTTCGTTAGCACAAAGCCGAGGTTTTGAAAGGCCACAAGATCTGAAACCTGGGCCTCTCAAATGGTAACATGCCCCCTCAACTATAAACTCAGGTAGAATATTGTTTTGTTACTTGACAGATTCAAGGTTACCGGTATATCTAAATCAGTTACAAAATTTTGGTTTGAATTGTTAACCGATCGAAACTTTTTTTAATGCCAACGAAACTTGCAGATAGCAAGTGCATAAACAAAATCTTAGTGCTACACACATTTGTGCAATGAACGTTTTATGAGCTGTCCTGAAGTGTTACAATTTACCCAGATGCGGGGCAAGTTGAAACAACTAGCGGGGCAAGTTGCAAAATGTTTTACCATTGCGGCAAAATGTAACAAACCAGTATATGAAATTAATGGTTTTGAATTGTCTTAATACATATCTAAGATATATGACTAGCTTATAAAACTTAATGGGCCCTATCTAACATACTTAAATCAAAAGTAATGGGCAGATCCCCTATTGGAACGCCATAATGAACAAAATCATAATTAATTACAAAACGTTTATTCAATCACCATCCGAATCACAATGGATGGCACTTTCCCTGTTACAATATGTGCAGGTATTGTAGGGTTAATAGATATATTTGGGCACTGGAGGACATCACACATCACCCACTAGAGAGCACCCGGTATAAACATTGTTTAATTACCCACTAGAGGGCACCCAGTATAAAAGGAGGGGACACTGGAGGGAGGAGGTCTTCTTCCAGGTGGGTTTTAAGTTGATGGTTGTGAGGAAGGCTCTCGGGCAGGGTACATGTAGGGTAGCATATGTGTAGATAGTACTCTCTTTTTGTAAGTTATTATACACCTTAAGAAGCTCTAACTGAAGACATCATACATGGCAATGTGTGACAGGATAAGGGTTGAAAAAATCATGATTTAAAAAAAATAAAAATCTGATTTTTTAAAATTTAAATCTGATTTTTTTATTTATTTATTTTAAATCTGGTATACACAATGTCATAAAATATTTTACTATCAGGCTATCTGGTGTCAATACAGCTACACAAGTGTGCGCACTTTGTGCTTTTGTATTAAAAAACACACAAAAAGTTAAATTCATATAATTCAGCAATTAAAAAAAACAGAAATAAAAAATAATAAATCAACAATTTTTTTGAAGTGATTGAAATCATGATTTAAATCCCTCCATCCCTCCCTCCCTCCCTCCATAATTACCCACTAGAGGAGAGTGAGAGATCACTTATATGAATATGTGAATATATAATGTGATTATAGGATGCTGTACAAATGACTTCAGTAAAAAAAGCAATGTTTGGTCTTCATAAAGGGTTGGCATCAAGTCATGTAACAATGGATTTAGGCACACCACCTGTATATAACTGCAGACTTTCTATGTAGAAAATATGTGTGAACATTGATGTGTCGAACACTAATCAGTCACATGAATACTGACAATTCACTCATTATCAAGAGTGTGGACCTGGAAATTGTATGAATTCACTTTTATTCATTTCCATTCAATTGTATGAATTGCTTATAATGACTGATATGTGCAATTATGAGAATGTCTGCTATGTAATGTACAATGATGGCAAAATGTATTGTACAAAGCTTAGGGACGATATGCGTGTCAGCTAATTTACTTCAACTTACAAAATTCGTACAGGGTAAATGGCACATCGTGTGGGGCATGATAAACATCAGATCCAGTCAACTTGTCAAGCTGGTCTGTGCGGTGCTCGATAAGTGTATAAATTTGGGACAAATTTCAGTTTAGCAGGGGGGAAATTAGCGTAGGGTTAATAGATATATATTTAGGCACTGGAGGGCATCACATATCATTTAATTACCCACTAGAGGGCACCCGGTATAAACATCGTTTAATTACACACTAGAGCAGCAGTTCTCAATCTTTTTGCCTCCAAGGCCCCCGTGTCCAATAAAAAATTCCAGGGACCCCCACATACAATATGGCACCCCCCGCCGTTTCGCCAAAATATTAAAAGTTATTGCTTTTAAAATTTATGTGTTTATTAAACATTAAAAGAAAACATGTTTGCTGTTGCTAGTGCCATTACACTGCTTGTTAACTATTACTAATAAAGAAAACAGATTTAAATGAAATACATGTCACAGTATATCAATATGTCAGCTTTATTTACTGGCACTTGTTTTGAGGAGGGACAAGTAATAAATTTGTCCATTTTCTTCTCCGTTTGACGATGCACAGCACCAAAAAGTTCGCCACAAAGCTCCACAATGAATCCTCAAGGAGGCGCTGCTTATAGTAGCACCTGGCGGATTCACTATGAAACTACTGCGTATGGTAATTGTGGAGCTTTGCGTTTAGTTTTCATTTTTCGATCGTTATGCAGCAATAAATTTATGGTTTTGTTAAAATGTATATTATGTATAGTAGATACACAAAAAGTTTGGCAGCTATAGGTGGTCATTTTTATAGTTGGTCAGAAACTTTAATTTTGTTTTATTTTACCAGGCAGTAAAACTATAATTTTCCCCTGCATCTCGTGGACCCCCTGGCAGCTCTCTGCGGTCCCCCAGTGGACTGAGGACCCCCGGTTGAGAAACGCTGCACTATAGGGCACCCAGTATAAAAGGAGGGGACACTGGAGGGAGGAGGTCTTCTTCCAGGTGGGTTTTAAGTTGATAGTTGTGAGGAAGGCTCTCGGGCAGGGTACATGCTAGGGTAACATGTGTGCAGATAGCACTCTCTTTTTGTATAAGTTATTATACACCTTAAGATGCTCTAAATTTTATTTAGCTGCAACTATTTTATAAGCCAGCTATTTTATTATATGTTAAGATTGTATTTGTTATAATAAAGAGATCTGTAAATTGGGATAGCTGCGTGGTCTTGATTACTATTGAACTATTAAATGGATACATTAGCCATAATTTGTTCTATTAAGAATAATCCCCCACCCCCTGTTGGCTGCGAAATGGGACCAGTACAACACAGGGAAATGTTACAATTAGCCTCAGCACCATATCATTCACAACACCTGTGTTTACATTAAAATATACTTAAAACACTGCTTAACGGCCTATGTAACAGCTAGAGCATATGAGACCAGCTCTATCGAAATCAGGATTAAGTAGGAAAATGACCTTTTTAGTTAGTGGTACCTTTATGAAAGGGAATTTTATTAGCTTTCCAGTGGTATCATGGACTAGAATCTACCTTTACCGGTTGCTATGCTGTGGCTTAATCAAGTGAAGGTGTGTTAAGTCATTTTCGTAAAAACGATTCTGAGAAAAACGACTTTAAAGTTTAATGAAATACATTCATACATTTGTTACAGAAAGACACATAACATCAAGCTGATATTTGGCACACTTATACATTAGCACAGTATGCACAGGGTGGTGAAATTTCACTTTTGTACATCTAACAGTTCAAAAGTTATGCCTTGTTGAATGTCTGCATTGAAACGAGAAACCACGCTAATATTCATATATGGCCAGGCTACTTGTTCAGTCATACACAAGTGTCACTTTTTCTTTTGACGTTTTCTAGTTGATGCTCTGCCAGCAGCAGCAGCAGCAGGTTCATCTGATGTCCCAGCTGTTGGCGTTGCACTGACAGCTGACGGGCCCGGCTTTGGCTCTGTTGGCTCCGGGCAGGTGATATCCGCAGAATTCGGATCGCAGAATTCGGATCGCAGAATTCACGAATCTTGTCGTGAAGATACCACTGTCGTTGGAGGCTGAGGCCCGGGGGTGGACTTGGTGCTGGCAGTTGAGCTGGAGGGTGAACCCCTCGCCTTAGCCGTAAATCAAACCGCTGTTCAGTGTCAGTTGGTTGTTTCCTGGCAAAGACGACTCCGGGTTCCTCAGACGAAAACCTATAAAACAATCATAACATTTGGTCTTAATTTTCATAATTTTAACCTCTTACATTTTACAAAATTATTGTAAATATAGGCGTTATATTTCCAGAAAAATGCCTGTAAAAACAGCTTGTGTGAGGATACTGTGGGTTGATGAGTCATTCCCCTGTGTCAAACAAACAGTAATACAAGTAAACATGGTTGAAAACAATCATAAAAGTTATTAAAATAGAAATGTTATTCCTGGAAACATAATCAGTGAATGCTATTTCTAGCAGGAGGCTGTAAATGAAACAACAGGCAAATTAAATAAAGTATTAGTCAGTGTTCAATTTCAATCTATATAATAGGATTTATACTAACCGGAAGTGGTGGAACTGTTTCATTCCAAGCAATGGCTTGAAGCTGCCAAAGAAGAACGTCTGCCAGCTGTAGAGAGGGACCTGGACTTGGTGATTCTCATTGCCGACCAGCTGCGCAAGATTGACACCTGTCATGGTGCTCTCCTTGGTCACTCGTACCATGTCATCAAAGCAAGAGACAGGTGTTCGGCGAAACTTCTGTTTCAGAAGGCCAAAACACCAATCTAGCCCAAACTTTGTATGTCCAGCTACCATGAAGTGCAATTCGATGTTGAGGTGAAGTTGGTGGATTGTTCTCCAAATGAGGTAGAACAACATGTACCGGTTTTTGTTTTGACCGGCGCAGTTGTCACAGTGGAGATGGACGTAGTCTTCACCGAGGCCATAGTTGTTGAAGAAGTGGTGCAGGTAACTGATGACCACATCACTTCCCTTTGATGTTGCCATTCCCTCATCGATTAGGTAGTTTACCTGTTGGGGGATGGCTTCGCAACATACACCAAATATGCCGCACTTCCTCGGTGTCAGGAAATATATCGGTCCTGGTTGAAGAGGGTCAGACTGATAGTGGATTTGTTGTGCAAAGTCAAATGAGTAGTGCATTTTCATTTGCTGTGAGCATGGCAGGTTGCGATTGAGATGCATGTTGATGGCCACACGCTTGGCATCCTCCACCTGTTGTCTGTAGAGCTCACGCTCGGCACAGACATGTTCAAGGTGTGCCTCTTGCTTTCGAAGCCGATCCGACTTCAGGTCATCAGGGCAGTTGACAGCGCGCAGAATCAGGTTATTGTTTTTCTGGCATTCCCAGCACAGATCAGTCATCGGCTTGCAGCAGACAATGTGTGGGCAAAGCTGGCACCAGATCTTCTTAAACGTGCTCAGTTGGGCTACTCTGTGACCTGTATAGGAATAACATTGAATTAATTACAAATGATAATCAAAAGCACAATACTAATACCTGTTATTGAAGCATTTCAAATGCAAATCATAATGTACAAAAGGTAAAATCTGATAAAAGTATAATTATGAAATTGTTATTTATAATAATAAAGTGAAGCTGCTGGAAACAGGAGTTATAATATTGTACATCTACATCTTATTTACAAAAGTAGAAACAAAAGTGTACCTGCTGCTTCTATTGCTGGCTTGTAAGCATCTTTCCAAATCCCTGCCTTGGTATGAGTCGATGGTAGAAGACGAAGGTCGCCTCGCTTAAAGCCGCGCACTCTTCCAGGGAGAACAAGGGCGTGATCTTCAGCGTAGTTATCGATGAAAAGGTAGATGTTGCGAATGTCATCGAATGAGAGGATCCTATTATATTCATGACTAGAACTACCAAAAAAGGAACAGCATAGGACTAGTCATGTGCACAAAAAACCTTTAACTATCAAAAGTATAACAAATTACCAGATTTCTTTAAAATGGTGCTGTTTTTTACCTTGATGATGATGTATTTTTTTATAACACATTACAGTACATATACATGTAAAAATTACATAAAAAGGAGCACTAAAAAGAAATTGCACAAGTGCATTCATCTTATTTCCATAGTGGACATTTAAAAAAGCACACAAGCAACAACAGTCGAGACAAATGATATGAACATGTAAATGACTGAATCAACTATTACTAAAAAAACAGACATACTAATATACAAATTCACTTTCATTAATTCCCTTCATACTATTCATTAAAATGGTCTTACATTCTTTTTTAAACATATATTTTGTCTGAATTTTTTTTCACATTTATTGGAAGTTCATTCCATAATTTAATTCCATTAAATAAAAAAAGATTTACAACCCTGACCCTTGACATGAGGAACAACGTAGAATGCATTACTACCATGTGTGTTATAAATACAGTATGTGTGATTCTATTCATATCACACACGTAAGAGGGAGTTGCATTATTAAAAGCATTATACATTACACTAAGAGCAAGATAGTCAACTCTTCCTTTTACATCTAGATAATTCGCATTCTTAAAATCACTAAAACCTATATGGCACCTACAATCATATTTGAGGAGATACTTAATTGTTTTATTCTGGGCTGTCTGAAATTTATTCTTCACTGCTGTGTCTAAACTCCTGTACCATGCATTGCAGGCATAATCAAAACGTGGCTGTAATTAGTCCGATATTATATGTATGCGACCTAACTATGTAACATCTGTACCCGATACACCGCTTTTCGCATGTGTGCATTCTTGAACATAATAAATCTTGTATTGAGAATGATCTTTATCTATGCACACGCGCGAAAGTCATCAAATAAAAGACCAAACGTCTCAACCTAAAGGTTTGTTTAACTGCGCGTCGAGACATGCGTATCACGCACATTAATTCACTCGAATTGCATCAAAACACGAACTATTAACTGAGTGGGTGATAATAGGCGTACTAATAACACAACGAACATTGACACTATGCCGCAGTTGAAGTGCCCCATAGATGGATGTGAATGGCAGTCCCAGCAGCTGGGTGAGGCCTTCGTGGAGGCACAGACAATGGTTCTACAGGCTCACATCAGCAATGCTCACGCCCCCAACCCCCACAATTATGCAAAACCTGAAAAGTTAGACCGGCCAACTGTAGCAAAAGGCTGTACCAGCGAGGACTGGACTTACTTCACAAGCCTGTGGGCAAGCTATAAGGCTGCCACTAAATTGCCCACAACTGATATTAATGTCCAGTTATTAGCCTGCTGTGACACTGACCTTCGCAAAGACCTGCATAGAACGGATAAAGAGCTGGAGCAGAAGGATTAGGATGCCATCCTGCTCACCACTGCAAGCCTCACCGTACGACGGGAAAATGTGATGGTCTCCAGACTGGCCCTACATGGCATGACCCAGGATCGAGGAGTTCGCAACTTTGCAGCACGACTCAGGGGGCAGGCAAATGAATGCAAGTTTGTTGTGAGATGTCCTTGTGCCAACCCAAGAGATGTGGACTTCACAGATCAGATGATCAGGGATGTGTTGATCCGAGGCCTCAATGACCATGATATTCAACACGAGATCCTGGGGCATGAAGACCAAGACATGACCCTTCAGGCTGCACTAAAATTAATTGAAGCCAAGGAGTCCGGGCTAAGATCGCAAGCATCCTTAACACTAGAGGGCGCACACACGATGAGCCAGCACAAGAAGGCTAACAATTATCAACCGGCTACCGCCGACCGACAGGCTAAATGTGCGAAGTGCAACAAGCAATTTAACAGGCCACTTAGCCGCGATGGCAGAATCTGGCCATATAAGCTATGTAAGCACTGCTTCACCTCCCAGAGAGTTGACAAGAAACTCAAGCAGGGAGAAAAGAGCCCGGAACAGAGCGGTAATGTGTACGACATAATGTGCGCAGCCGTGAAGGCAGTCGGCAATTTCCCAGGGAGGAGACCAGTGAAGCTAGTCCACCACGTATTTAGTAATGGCACGGGCTGGCAGCAACGTCGGTCTCAGCCACAGCCCAAGATCACTGTAAAAGCAAGGGTGTGTGCTCATGATTATATACATTTTGGGACGAAGCAATCATCCAATCCCCGAGAGAGTGTCATTACTACCATAGCCGACACTGGATGCCAGAGCTGCCTTATAGGACTGAAACTGATCTTGCGATTGGGTTTCAAAAGAATTGATCTACTCCCTGTGCAGCATGAGATGAATGCTATTAACAGTAACGCCATCAAAATCATAGGAGCCGCACTGCTAAGATTGTCAGGCCGTGACAAGTCTGGGTACCCTATGGAGACTGCACAAGTCTGTTATGTTACACCTGACACAACAAATATGTACCTCAGCCGCGAAGCATGTGAAGACCTGGGCCTTGTATCACCCTCGTTTCCAACAGTTGATGAAGCAAAGGGAGGAAATATTCATCATTCAGATGCACCCGCAACCGCATCCCACTCAGATGTGGCACTGGAGGTGGACGATGATGCTGAAAAATGCACATGCCCTCCCCGCTCCATGCCACCCACCCTTCCAACTGTCCCTCCATTTCCAGCAACAGAAGACAACGTGGCAAAGCTTCACAAATGGCTTCTGGACTATTACGCATCCAGCACCTTCAACACGTGCCCCCACACCCGACTCCCATTCATGGCTGGACCTCCACTTGCACTTAGGGTGGACCCAGAGGCGAAACCAGTTGCCATACACACTCCTATACCAGTCCCTCTACATTGGCAGGAGGAAGTGAAGGCAGACCTAGATAGAGATGTGTGCTTAGGTGTCATCGAACCTGTCCCCGTTGGCGAGCCGGTCACATGGTGTCATAGGATGGTAATTTGCAAGAAGAAGAATGGCAAGCCAAGGCGGACTGTTGATCTGCAGGCATTGAATGCTCATTGCTCCAGAGAGACCCACCATACTCAGTCGCCATTTCACCAAGCAAGGTCGGTGCCAAGCAACAAGAAGAAAACAGCATTTGATGCCTGGAATGGCTATCACTCTGTGCCCATTAGGGAGTGCGACCGACACCTAACCACATTCGTCACACCGTGGGGATGCTACAGATACTGTACGACACCTCAGGGATATATCGCATCCGGAGACGGTTACACCCGCAGATTCGACGAGATTGTTGCAGACTTTCCTAACAAGACCAAATGCATCGATGACACCTGCATATGGGGAGACACGATTGAAGAATGTTTCGTCCAGGCATGCGCATGGTTAGATCAGTGCGGCAGAAATGGAATCACACTCAATCCAGAGAAGTTCCGATTTGCGCAAGACATTGTAGAATTCGCGGGATTTACGATCACCCCCAATGAGGTGAGGCCTTGCAGCAAATATCTTGATGCCATCACGCAATTCCCAGTGCCGCGGAATATCACAGACGTCAGATCTTGGTTTGGACTCGTAAACCAGGTCAGCTACTACACATCTATGACGGAGAGAATGCGACCATTCAGAGATCTCCTAAAACCCAAGTCCCCATTCTATTGGGATGATCAATTGCAGCAATTGTTCGAAGAGTCCAAAGAAGGCATCATTCAGGACATTCAACAAGGAGTGAAGATCTTCGACAAGGGCAGAAAGACATGCCTGACTACAGACTGGTCCAAAGAAGGAATTGGATTCTTCCTTCTCCAAAAGCATTGTGCCTGCCCCGGTGAAGTGCCATTCTGCTGCAACGACGGTTGGAAAGTGACACTGGTCGGCAGCCGTTTCACCCACCCGGCTGAATCCAGATACGCACCGATCGAAGGGGAAGCCCTAGCCGTAGCTGATGCATTAGAGAGGACACGCTACTTTGTGCTCAGCTGTGATGACTTAATTGTGGCCGTAGATCACCAGCCCCTACTGAAAGTCCTGGGTGATCGCAAGCTAGAGGATATCAAGAACCCACGTCTACTTAACCTGAAAGAAAAAACATTGCCTTTCAAATTCAAGGTAATACATATCCCCGGCAAAAGGCACCTCGCCACAGATGCCATATTAAGACATCCAACAGGCCTGCTGAAGCCTGATAAACTCTGTCTTCCCGACGACGCCCATGCAGCGTCCGCCGGCATGCAACGAGCCATACTAAGCATGATATGGACGGAAGCCCCTGACTGTTCGGCCGGCATCGATGCTGAAATAACTGTGGCTGCAGCACATGCTCTGGAGGGGATGGCCGCTGTGACATGGAATAAGGTTAGAGAGGCCACAACCAGCGATCCATCAATGTTCAGGCTTCTCGAAACCATTGAAGATGGTATGCCAAACACCAAGCTCCAACTATCTCCATATTTGAGGGAATACTTCAACTTCCGTGAACACCTATCAACAACAGATGGTGTCGTACTCTACAAGGACAGGGTGCTGATACCACCAGTCCTACGAGAAGACATTCTTAAAGCCTTACACGCAGCTCATCAAGGTGTGACATCTATGATGGCGAGGGCCAACGTGTCCATCTTCTGGCCTGGAATTACAACCGATATCGCACGCCTGCGCAACGGCTGCATGGACTGCAACCGGATATCACCCAGTCAGCCTAATGCACCACCCACTACTCCTGTCGACCCCGAGTTTCCGTTTCAATGCATATGTGCCGACTACTTCACATACAAAGGAGCTCATTACCTCATTATCGTGGACAGATATTCTAACTGGCCGATAATAAAGAAGACATCAGGCGGGGCCGCGGGGCTGGTGAAAAGCCTACGGGAGGAATTCATCACCTATGGAATCGCAGAGGAACTCGCCAGCGATGGAGGACCAGAATTTGTGGCAACGGAAACCCAGGAGTTCCTGAAATCATGGGGTGTCCGACACCGCCTATCATCAGTGGCGTACCCACATTCCAACTGCAGGGCTGAGATTGGCGTGAAATCCTGCAAGCGTCTGCTGATGCACAATACAGGCCCAAATGGGGAATTAGATACACCCTCATTTCAGAGAGCCATGCTACAATATAGGAACACCCCCGATCAGGATACAAAGATGTCTCCAGCCATGATTGTGTTCGGACGCAGCATTAAAGACTTCATTCCTGTGCTGCCCGGCCGTTACACACCCCACAAGGTCTGGGTAGACAACTCTGGCCTGAGAGAATCTGCACTCCATAAGTGACATACGCGCGCCGAGGAGTGTCTTAGCGAGCACACCAAGCAACTACCCCCTTTACGACTCGGAGATCATGTGTGCATCCAGAACCAGAGCGGCAATGACCCCAACAAATGGGATAAGACTGGCGTCATCGTAGAGGTGAAACAACGCGATCAATATGTCATAAGGGTGGATGGTTCCGGCAGGGTGACTCTCCGTAATCGCAAATTCCTAAGGAAGTTCCAGCTGTACAAGCCATTCGACCATAGCCCCGTCGCCACTCAACAACTACTTACAAATTCACAGCAAGCTGTACCACCCCAGTGGACCGCCATTGTCCCAGCAAAGGAAAGCAGCGCAATCCAGCCAGTGTTGTCACACACTATCGACAGGGTGATCCCAGTGCTTCAACGCTGTGAACAACATTCTTCTCTCCGCTATACCAGAGAAAGCACCTTTCCTATATAAAAACGAATCCACATGATATCACACGTAACATGCTTAAAACTATTGATGAACATACTGTAAACTTGTGAAATCATTTGCATTAGTAGTTTTGTCTGTAGTATGGCTGTTACAACTTAACCGTGTTACAACTAGCCCTGGTCTCCCCTACTGAGATGGTGGATGAATTAAACCACACCAAAAATCTGTTCACTCTTTAAACCAAGTTTTTCAACCCATACAACACCAATTAACCCATTGCTCAAAGTACCCATCTGTGACCCACCCCACCAAGACAATACCTATGTCCCTTGCATGTCTTGTAAAGCACAATAAAAACATCAACCAATTTAGCTCATCATGAATCATGTTTGTTCATGTTCAAATCTGCAGTGTGTGAATAGTAATATATGCAGTCGGCTTAAAAAAAGAGTGCATACTTTTGTTAAGATCATCGAAGGAATTGACTTTGATTGTTAGATCAGGTAATGTACAAAAGAGTAATAGCCTTTTATTATAGGGGTCAGACCAATGTAGATAATTGCACTGGGGGCCATGTTAACGTTTTGTCTGAATATAAGAAAACATGACCATCAAAAATTCAGAAAAATTTTCACAGCAACTGCCATCATCTTGACATGCTGACCAAGTTTTGTCAAAATCACATACCTCCAGCTCTTTTAAAATGCCCCGGCGTGCAATGCTAGTAAATTTTTACAAAAATAGCCTTGTGTTCATGCGTCCACGTGGCCCATAGCAGAAAAATTCCCATAAATCCCTCCGCCTGTTAAACATGCACTATTTCACAGCCAATAGCTTCTACAAAGAAACCTGTGAATATGCCTGTTCAACTGCACTTATGTCTTGAATTGTTTAAATTCACACATCACAATTTAATATGCCCTACATTTGTGTGAAACAATAAACAGGAAGGTCAACTGTGGTCTTACCCAAATAAATGTTTTTTGAGAAATATATACCAAATTGCGGCACGATGTATATGCAGACATATTATGGAACATTCCTGCTTGTCATGTCATTATTATTTGTTTAATGGCAAAGTCTAAACAATGCCTTGCCTGTAATATTAGCTGAAAACCAGTCACATATTTTAATTATAAGTCGATTTTGACACTTAATAAATCACAGGTCATGTACACTAGATTTGTGACCCAATGAGGCCTGCTTAGTGTCTCTTTCAATATAGCAATGAGTTTATCTTCAAATTGATATTTATATAATTGCTTGATTTTTAACAAAACATTGTGTAATTTTGTCTGAAAATTATTAACAATTTGTCACATTTAACAAGATTTCGGGTAAATTCCAATGTGTTAGACTTGTCAAATTTTATTGTTTATATGACTGCTTTCATGCTTCTAGTTGATGAGATACAAGGCGAACAGCCACCATCAAGGGGTATCACATGACCGTTGCGCCAGATTTGAAAATGCTGATCTACACAATGCTTCCATGCAGTGGCTGTGACACAACCAATATATAACTATTCTTTCCAAATTTGTTACACAATGTTACCAATGCACTGGGCCACATAACAAATATCACCAATGAATGTTCTAGTGCAAAATGGATACCTGCTCCCTTAAATAGTGGTGTCATACCCCGTAATTTTGAACACATTTACATTTTGGCATCTGATCTGTACCATGCTATTCGTGATTGCTGTATGCCTTTTCCAAGCAAACTGTTCACCTTTCCTATCAATCTGTGCCTATGGGAATGGCTATATCTTCTGTTAACCACTTCTGGGTTAGGGTTAGCTAGGGATGGGGTTAGCTAGATATAGGGTTAACTAAGATTAGGGTTGGATACCTTCATTTCCTTGTGCCCAAGCACTTACAAAGTATGCACACAACATGAAATTGGTACTGATATGTATTAAATATACATTTTGGAAAGGCAAGTTATTTTTTATATCAAGAATTGCTTATTGTCTGCTTTTAGCTTACCAAAAGCTCTTTCATGCTATTTTAACATATGAACAATAAAAAAATTGTGCTTATTAATTAAATATCACATTAAACATCTATTTCTGCAAAATATCAGCTCGTGCACATCAAACATTATAGTACAAAACAAACGTACATTTATTTGAAATTTTTTTATATTTAGTAGATAGATTATAGGACACCTCCTAAAGGAGACAGTTAAACAGTTTAAATAGTAGCAGCGTTTAACCAGTAATGATTTTGTTGACGGAATCAATAAAATATATATGATAATATATTATTATCTAGCTTGACATCGACAATTTCCTAAGTCAAACACACACAACATGGGGCAAGTTAGCAACAGTTTTGATTTATTTTTTATTTTAAAAAACATAAGCCCTAATTATATTATCGAAATTGTAAATTATAAAAAACTTGTTATAACAAACTAATAATTTCATCTAAATTACCTGTAATATCCACAATTAAGCTAACAACAATGACCAAAACATAAGCATTTCAACATTTTATAACCGTGTTTGTGACCACGACTTCTGTTTATTTGGGGGATGACCACAGTACAAAATTGCATTGGTGGCCATGTTCATGTTTTGTCTGATTATAAGAAAACGTGACCGCTAAAAAGTTCTTTTAAAATGCCCTGACGTGCGATACCCGTAAATTTTTACAAAAATAGCCATGTAATCATGCGCCCATGTGGTACATGGCAGAAAAATTCCCATAAATCCCTCCACCTGTTAAACTCTAAAAAAATGCACTATTTCACAGCCAATAGCTTCTGCAAAGAAACCTGTGAATATGCTTGCTCAACTGCACTTATGTCACACCACTGAATTGTTTAAATTCACATATCACAATTTAATACGCCCTACATTCGTGTGAAACAATAACCAGGAAGGTCAACTGTGGTCTTACCCCTAGAACCGTTCCTATTTTTGAGGCGACGTAGATTCGTCGCATCTGACTTGTTCAATCACAGGCAACACATGTGACACTTCTTGAGAAAATGGCGTTGTTTAAAAATCAGATCCCTAGGTTGATAGATGAAAAATATTGTGCGTTAATTGAGCTTTTTCACGAGCATGACTGTTTGTGGAATGTGACATCAGCCAATTACCACAAAAAGGAGCACTGCCAGACAACATTGTGGGCCATGTCCGTAGTGTTGCAGGCCAAATGTGGGAAGACATTAAGTGGTATGTATCGATGAAAATTATCGAAGCGAGCGCTGTTTTATCGCCCATTTGTAGTTTTGGCAGTACTTATTATATACTTATAAAACATAATTATTTTATAATGACATCATGCACACAATTGTAGTACATAACCTGTCATCAATAACAAAGGATCACAGAAGATGACCCTGATCGTAGACAAATAAGGCTACAAAATCAAGCTAGAAGAATTGCAACTATACTTTGAAAGTCAAAGAAATGTGACTTTAACCAGAACTATCTATATGCACTTCAATAAATTAAATGTCGTAATAGAACATTGGCAATCGATTTATGCAAATGGTGACAGCTAATGACTGTAATGGAACCATTTATAATACGGCAAAAGGTCGTAAATTATATGTATCAAGTTTACAGAAAAAAAGGATCAAATTTTAGTTTTAGTTCGTTCTAAGCCGCGAGACTAAGAAATCTTTGAATAAAATGCCATAAAGTTTTTATTTGTACATAATTCAACTAATTAGTCAATATTGGATAATTAGCTTATAAACTCAACAAGCCAACACATTTCAATATAAGGCCATAGCTTCCGTGATTATGAAGATATCTGTACAATTTTTGCAGAGATTTTCAGCACATTTAAATCTGTATTTCAGTTCTGTAGCATAAATTGACAGGTAAATAAATATGTCATGAATGTGTCAGACAATGTTTCTACCTTCAATGTTCTCAGGTTCAGTGCAAGTACCATTAATATTTGCTAGTGCCATCCAAAAGGCGATGTACCTTAAATAAAATTTTTTTTTTAATAGTGCCCTGCGTGGGCCTATAATTTGAGCCCACAATTAGCAGTTAGAGTCCAGGCTCGGACCAGGCCCGCAAAAATGTGTCAAGCCCGACCCAGGCCAGCAAACTAGAATTTAGGCCCAGGCCCGACCCAGACCATGAATGTTTGGCTCAGGCCGGCCCTGCCCGCAAGTTTCAAGCCCATACCCGTGGGCCAAATTATTGTTTTATTAAATAAAAAATAATAATATATAAACATTGTATAATGTTTATTACTGAAATACTAATGTCAATTGTTGTTTAGTAGTGTCTAGCTAGTAGCTAGTTCTAGCTACTACTATGTCACCCACTAGCACTGACACCCAGTGGCATTTCCAGCAGGCCTGCAGTCACTAGCCTGAGACAGATCAGGTTCAGAAATGTGTGAATTACTACTGGGGAAATTGTAGACACTAAATAGTAGCCACTAGTTTACACAATTGAAAAATACCAATTACCAACTGGGGTGGGTATTGGCACTACCTGGGTAGTGGGCAGTGGCCAGTGGGCTGGCCATTCAGGCTGGCAATGTTTGGAAGGAAGACCTAGACAATAGAATGTCCACTGGTTGGGTCAAAGGTAATAAGTTGATGGGTAATCATGGCTTGATTGCTTCTGCAAATATGTCTAAAGTAAACATTTGGGGCTGGCTGCTTCCAGCCAGGTGAACTTAAGTGGTGCACATTATTAAAATGATACCATAGAAAGTCCCATTGCTGAAAAGAGGTTAAACTGCATTCCAATGTGTAAAGCACTATAGTGTCATTAATAATTCCATGCAAGGTCTCAATTTGCAAATCTATAATACTAAAGAAATAATTTTAAGCATTCATTAACTGGAATTACAATTTATAATCAGTTTTTATTAATAATCTGGGTTTTGTATGAATATTTTTACTATGTCCAGGCCCAGCCCAAGCCCGGTTGGCCTGGCCCACTCTCATTAGGCCCAGGCCCGGCCCGGCCCAACCCCAATGTGTTTAATTTTTTTTCAACCCAGGCCCGGCCCGGGCCCACAATATGTAAGCCCCGGCCAGGCCTGCGAAATTATGTGGAGGCCTGACTCGCGAAATTATGTAGAGGCCCGCAGGCTGGGCCGGGCTATTTCCGGTTAATGAATGTTTAAAATTATTTCTTTAGTAGTTGCAAATTGAGACCTTGTATGGAATTATGAATGACACCAGTGCTTTATATATTGGAATGTAGTTTAACCTCTTTTCAACAATGGGACTTCCATTCAATAATGTGCATTCTTTTAATAGAGACATTTCATATAATAGCAACGCATAGTATTGCATACACAGCACACACATTAGATAGTACATATTACCACTTCATAGTACATACAGAATACATATGTTACATATGCATATTTTTTGCATGAATGTGACCTTTTGCATAGATCTAATGACCCCATAAGTTCACTTGGCTGGAAGTAGCCAGCCCCAAATGTTTACTTTAGACATATTTGCAGAGGCAATCAAGCAATGATTAACCATCACCCTGTGTCACTCTGTGTCATCCTTTGACTCTACCAGTGGACATTAGATTGTCTTCCCTCCAAATCTTGCCTGCCTGAATGACCTGCCCACTGGCAACTGCTCACTGCCCAGTGTCCACCCCAGTTGGTAGTTGGTATTTTTCAATTGTGTTAACTAGTTTCTACAATTTTCCTAGTACTGATTCATTCAACATTTGTACTAATTCACCCATGTCTGAACTTGATCTGTCTCAGGCTAGTGACTGCAGACCTGCTGGAAATGCTACTGGGTGTCACTGCCAGTGGATGACATTTAATTGAAATATCAATAAATACCAAATTAAATTCCCTTACTGGTAACATTAATTAATTAAATTATGTTAACTTAGTTGAGGTAATTCAATTAACAACTTAAATTAGGGTTATGGTTTGCATTAGGATTAAGTTAGGGTTAGATAAACAAATCTCCTACCCTAACCATAAGCCAATAAATAATTATATAAAATATGTTATAATACTTAACAGTAATGAAACTAAAAAGTTGATAATTTTTCTTCAGGATATTCATCCGTAGACAGCAGACTAGTAGACATTATACAATGTTCATATGTTATTTAATAAAACAATACGTATGTATTACAGATTATTTGTGTTTCGTTTTTATTATATTTATTATTAAGATATTAGGTTTATCTTTTTAAAATTTATCGGGCCGCAGGCTTGCGGGTCACGGGCATGGGCCAGGCCTGGGCCTGAAACATGTGGGCTGGGCCAGACCTGGGTCAAACATTAACGGTCTGGGTCGGGCCTGGGCCTAAAATTCTAGTTTGTGGGCTTGGGCACGGCCCAGACATGCCAAGTTCGGAAGGCCCGAAAGGGGTAGATTAGCGCGTACGACAAAAATTCGGGGTCGTGACGTCGCGTCGACGACTGGCAGCCACACTCGAGACACAGCACAACATACACACTATTAACCACAATGGTTGAACATATTATTTTAATACACACAAGAAATGGTAATTATATACAATTTAAATAAGGTACATATAGGTATATAAATAACATAATTATACAACAGGCTAAAATGCATGTAAAAAATACTGAGCATAATTAAAGGTGCATACAAAATTAAGGTAATGGATAAAAACATAGCAGTGAAATAGCAGTGAAAATAGCTAGATGCTCCACTTTTCAATGACATAAACATACACAGCATATACTTCTAATACACAAGAAATTACAATTATATACAATATAAATAATTAATAATATATACAAAATCCTAAAATGCATTGCCCAAAAAATTATAAATCATATAAAAAAAATACTAAGAACAATGCAAGGGCCATAAAAATTAAGGTGATGGACAAAAACACAGCAGTGAAAACAATCAATAAAATGCTCCACATTTCAATTACGCAAACACGCACATTCTATACTGAAATGTTCAAATGATAAAAATATATAAAAATTATACAACAATAATTACAAACAGGCTAGACATGCATGCAGCAATGTAAAAAAACAAGCACAAATCAGCATGAAGCATCATGTTGATAAAAGGGCACTTAATAAAGTACAGATTACAGAAAAAAAAACTGTTAAATAAGGCAATACTGATAAATAAAATAAAAATACCATGCAAGAAATATACGACTGATATTGATAAATACAAATGTAAAAACTGCCTGGAATGTGCAAATCACATAAATAAAAATACACTAATGTATAATAACACAAAATACAAAAAACATATAGATACAGCTGTACAACAAAATGCCCTAAATAAAATTCACACTCGCTCCTGTGCCGAGCTAGTGCACAAGTCGTTGTATGATGCGCACGCGACACGCGCCAGCCGCAGTGTGCGCTCACAGGGAGCGAACTCAGTACAGATAGTGTCCTCGTTCAACTTGCACTTCAGCAGTGCTGACAGAGTACCAAGTACCGGTACCAAGGGTGCGAGTGAAATTCCAGTGGCCAAAAGAAATTCTTAGCCGTAGGTGTAGCCACCAATCTGCCATTAGTGCATTATTCCATAAGCAGTGTATAACACTAACATTCAACCATTTTTTTATAACGACTACTAAGTAATAATGTACATTCAGTAATCACAATAAATTGCCTAAATGGACAGACACAATGAAAAAGTGCTGATTGCACGAACGACAAAATGCATGGTTCGTCGATCGCGAACTTTTTCTGACCCACGGAAAATTGGTCTCGAAGGCAACCTTGTATGCGTTGGTATAATTCGGCTTATTAGGCGGTGCCCGCGGCTTAGCCGCCGAGGTGCGCTTCATCGTGCTGTGGAGAAACTAGCGATCAATGATTAAAAATTGTTGATAGAAATAACTCAAGCAAAAGAAAATTTTTAACTGTTCTGGCGGGGAGTTATACTCGCTATAATTATATAGTAGAGATCACGAGGGCGTACCTGCAATATCATTGGTCGCTGAGATTCAGATTCAAACGGGATCTAACGGAGAGTCGAGATTTTTTGCTCAACGGTGCCGATTTTACCGACAAAATGAAAGAAAAAATGTTTCCTCAAAATTGCAAAAACCTGTAGAAATGTTCTACCGACCGGTAGACCGGTAGAACAGGTGAAAAACCGGTAGTCTACCAGGAAAACCGGTAGACTTGGCATATCTGGCCGGGCCTGAATAATTTTTGTGGGCCTGGGCCTGGCCTGGATTCGAACTGCTAATTGCGGGCTGGGCTTGGGCTCAAATTATAGGCCCGTGCAGGGCACTATTATAGTATAGTATAAAATGATAATGTAAACAGAATAATCTACACAATAAATGTTCAAAGTGACTGTCGACTAGTGTCGCCATATGGTGGGCTATCATTAAACATTTACATCCCTTCTTTCATAGGGCAATCTTCAAGCATCGTACTTGATGGTCGGCTTGTATATCCGGCCATAACTGGACTGCAATGGTGGGCCACTCTCCTCGGGTGGCGCTACTTGGATGTCCGTCGCAGGTGGTTCGGCGTGTTTATCCGGGTATGTCTCGCAGGTGTCATGGGTAATTCCGGCGCACCTTGGACTTTGTACGGTGGGACGTTGGTTATGGTGGTGTGAGGCACGTCGACTTTGTATGGCGGGATGTCGGGTATGGTGGTGCAAGGCATGTCGACTTTGTACAGCGGGACGTCGGGTATGGTGCTGTGAGGCATGTTGCATCTGTAGTGTATTGGCTTGTTGAGGTGTCGACTGGTGCGTCAGTAGACTGCACCGTCCTTCGTCTTAACGTTGTATGGTCGTGGCGTGTTTTTTTGGTGACGATGGCAGGCTGGTAACTGGTGATGAGTGACATCCAGGTTTACGAGGGCAGGTTGCAGTGAACTGTGTGTTGCAGGCAGGATGGACCTCAAACGTCTGTGCAGGTGACTTTCCGTAATCTGAGATGGGCGTCATGCAATACTCCAGTAGAGCGATGTAAGGGTCTTTTCTGCTTGCGGTTGCCTTCATGATGATTGTTTCCGCAGTCTCAGCTAACCAATTGGTTTGCAGATATGGGGGACTTGAGGTCAATAGGACGAACCCCCATGTATTTGTGAATTTGTGCAGGCAAACTGAGGTCCATTATCAGTATTGGATGGTTCATCATAGGTTCTTTCTGCATCGCCAACTGATGTTACTGGCATATCGAACAACCTCCGATGAGCGTCTCGATATACATGTTGTGGTGGAGCCAGTAAATAGCATCTCGGGCATGTTGCTTGGTTTTCTCCATTCCGAAGTGTCCAATGTGTAACTGCTGTAGTATCTCTTGCCGCTGGTCTGGGGGTGTCACGATACAATCACCCTTGATGACAATGGCTAATGACTAGTTCAGGCTGGTCTTGCTTATTATTGAGAGTTCATCTCGAACGTTCCAGAAGTCTTGTTGGACTTCCTTTGGGCAACGTCGACGTTCGTTGGGCCAACCTGACTGGGTATTGCTTATCAGGATTTGCACTGACTGGTCCAGTTGCAGTCATAATTGTCTCTCGGGGTCAGAAACTTGTGCACCTGAATGCTGTCTTCCAAGTCGTCTCTCGGTAGCTTCGGGTTGTTTTTCAGGAAGATGCAGGACAAATTGTCTGCCAACGGAATCTGTTTCCCTGGCATGTAGGCAATCGTCACATTGTACCTCTGGAGTCTCAGCAGCATTCTCTGTAGCCGTGGGGGTGCACAAGCTAGTGGTTTGTTCATGATCGCCTCAAAGGGTTTGTGGTCTGACTCAACTGTTACGTCACGACCGCATGTGTATTGATGAAATCGTTCGCATGCAAACACCACCGCGAGCAGTTCCTTTAGATCTGCGCATAATTCTGCTCCGTGCTGGTCATACACCTTGATGTGTATGATACAGGTCTTTGCTACTGTAGCAAGGCAGCTCCAAGACCATTCTGCAAAGCATCGCAATGTTTGTGTAGGCCTTATCCCTCATTGCATCCCAGATGAACTTGTTCTGTTTCTTTGTCAGGTCTCTCAATGGGACAGTAATGTCCAACAAGTTTGGCGCAAACGTCCCCAGCTACCATTCCAAGTGTTGTCTCCAGCTTGTCCCTTGTGGTCAGTGGTGGCATCTCAGGAATGTCCTGGGTCTTCACCGGGTCAGGTTGTAATTCGTCGGTCAACAGTATGTGTCCGAAGTATATGACTTCATGGGTTTTGAAAACGCACTTATCCGGATTAAGTCTGATACCTCGTTCTCGGGTCCTGCGTAGCACTGCATCAAGCTTGGCGTCATAGTCCTTTCTGTTGTTGTCATATACCAAGATATCATCCACGATTGCGACCACACTAGATAACCCCTCATATGTAAGGTCAATCTCTTTCCAGAAGACATACTGTGCTGAGTTCACCCCAAATGGCAGTTGGATGAACCGGTATAGTCCGAAGAATGTGTTAAACGTGGTTAGCAGGGAACTCTTCTTATTCAGCTTAACCTGCCAGTATTCGCTTGTTGCATCGAGCACAGCAAACATCTGCGCGCCACATCCTCAACGGTCAGGCAAGAGTAGTGCTTGCGTTTGAGCGCCTTGTCGAAGTCGCGAGGATCTAAGCAAATGTGTATCAATCCGTTCTTCTTCTCCACGATCATGATGGAGTTCACCCAGTCGGGTGGCATCAACCTTCATGATTACGCCAAGTGATTCTTCTTTGTTTAGCCCAGCTTTCTGACGGTCCCATAATGCAAAGGGCACGTGCCTGGGGACGTATATCATGGGTGCACCTCTGGTCTGGTTTGCATCGTGTGTGTTGGGAATTGTCCAAGGCCATGGAACAGTTCCAGATACTTCTCAGCAATGTCCTTGGGGATGTTCTCAGGGAGGTTTTCCGTCTAGACTGTTGCCACCTCGGTTCAGGTCATCTTTAGTACACGGTCCTCAATTCTCACCAGTCCCATGGCTCTGCATGATTCAAACTCTGATAACAGGTGTTGTGCTCATGTCCACGATGAAGAACTCAAGGGAGTGCGTATTCCCCCTGGGGAAGCACTCTATCTTGCAAGTTCCTGGGGTGGGTATCTCACGCCCACCGTATCCTGTCAGCCTCTGACTCTGGTCAGCTTCAATTGTTTGGTGCACCTCTCGGCAACTCTGCCAAATGCTGTGATGGGAACCATGTTAATCTCGGCTCCTGTGTCCTCCTTACACTTCATGGGTACGTTGTCATGCCCTACGTGGAGAGTCATGTAGGGTTGTCCACCAGCCTTGACAGCACGTACACTAGCTGTGAGGCATCCAGTGGCAGTATCTTGGCTTGCTACATCTTTGTCAGAATCATCGATTGAAAGCACTCATCGCGGAGGTCACTTCTGTCATACAGCAGGACCTGGTTTTGCAGCTGTCAAACGGCACATGATGGCAAAGTGGTTCATCTTCCCGCAATGGTTACAGGTTCTTCCCTGAGCAGGGCAAGTTTGCCTGGCCGTATGTCTTTGACTGCCCTTGCTGCATGCAACATCGTCGGGATTCCTTCCGGTCCTGGGTCGAGCTCCATCCGTCATTCTTGCAGTGGTCATTGTGTAGGAGCGTTGACTTGTTGTAGCTTGCTTTCAGTCTCTTCGGCTGCCAACAAAGTGGACGTCATGGCTTGATATGAGCTTAGGACGAGCATGTCATGTATCATCTCGTCTTTGTTGTGGAATTTGCAATCTGCAGCGATGAGGTGAAGCTGCATCATCCACTCTCTTTCATAGAACAGTTTTCTCTGGATGGTAGTGTTCTTTTTGGGCTTGCAGTGCACCTCAAAGATTTTGAACAGCTCTGTGGTCTTCTTTTCGTCCACTTCAGATGGCTCATTGCTCGAGACCCAGGCTCGGGCCATGTCTCTGCCTCGTTGGCCTATGCAGATGAGGAACTTGGCCTCTTTTTATGTGTCAGACCATTTGTTTGCATCTGGACCATCTAGCACGAGCTCCATCAGTTCTCTCCATCGTGCCCAGTTTTTGCTTATATTACCAGTGAAGTCCTTTGGCGGTACTTGTTTGGTAGCCATCTTTGTTTTCTTCTGTGCCTCTTGTTTCTTCTGGGTCATCAGGACTGTATATTACTGTACCAGGCTTTTCTTCTGTCTCCTGTTTTCTTTCTTCTTTATCGTCAGGAACGTCTTCTTCTGTCTTCTTTCTTCTGGGCTGTGGGTTTTCTTGGTAGTCCTCTCTGGATTTGCAATTTTACTCCTTCATTTTACCCTCTGCAATTTAACTTTTTTTCTTGAGATTTGCGATTCTACAGATAAAGACGACCATTATAGTCATCCACACTGACACCATGTTATGGTCCCACGAACCGGTGTGAACACTGTGAAGAACAAGGAGGTAGCCACTGAGTGATCATACAGATTTACATGTAGTGTATTATGAGGCAGTGCTTTGTATTTAGTTTTAAGGCCTTTGTATGTTCACTGTACATAACCAAAAATGTGATGTAAAATAAATGATTCATGTCAAAAACATATGTTTTGTTATTCGTGTTGCAATGGTGTCTTTTTAAAAATGTCTTTGTAGTTCGATAATGGAATATGTACCTCCCCTATTGAATATATATCCTTAAATTTTTTGCGCTGATCATTATTACGTATATGTTTTTATTATAACATTATTTCATTATTTTTATTCTTTATATGTGTATATTGTAATTAAAAAATCAAAATACTGTAATTATTTCCTACATTAAAATGAGTTAGAGTAAAAAAATTCCATTAAGTAATTTAAATAGTAGGAACCTATACATCAAATTTTAATTTTAATTACTGTTTTTGCAGTGAATATGGTAACACACTGGGTAAAAACATGGACACATGCTGTACAATCCTTAAATCTCGCTACCGACACTATGTATCACACGCGATGTACATTGCACGTGACACCAAATGATCTTGATATGACGTAAAAATTGCCTCGTCGCAGCGATTACATCAACTCGTGTAACCCTGGCTTAAGGATTTAACTAATCGTAGAAATCTGACGAAATAACGCTTCAGGATCAAAATCTAAGATCTTCGGAAGTACGGATTCCAGCAAAATTCACGACTGTCGTTCTAGTGGACAACTTGGCCATCAGAGGGAGCCACATGCAGCTCCAGAATTAGCCATGATTATCAGAGAATATAGTCTAGCACAAATGTCTAAATCTAATAACTGTATGGGGCCAAATAAGGTGTGTATAGGGTGGCATTTTTGCATCAAATAAATATGTGTATTGGGACGCTTATTTGGCACTCAAGAGTAGCATGTCGTTCTGTCGAGATTGGTTTGATTTTTTTAAATGAATCTGAAATGTGACCAGCAAAAAAAATCAAATCGAGAAGGAACCTCAATCAAACCAAAACTATTGGATATTTCCTCACATGTTGAAGTCTGAGCAATCTGTGTGCCTCAGCAGCTCTTGCCGATGAGCCTCATCTGTGAGGTAGCCATCAGCCACATCAACGGCCGTAGAAATCATTGCTTCAAGTTGACAGTCTTCCATTAAATCATGTCTACCCTGAATCACACAAACGAAAGACAACAAAGTAATTTCATTATAAAGTGCCAGTCACATAATCTGCAAATAAAAAAAATTATATACGGATATTACAGTAACCAGTAAGACAACAAATTAATTTCATTATAAAGTGTTGGTCACATAATTTGCATACAATGTTTAAGGATTTTGGTCAGCATTACAGTGTAGTAAGTGGATGTGCACTTGCGCATAACAGAAGAGATAACACAGCAATGTTTTGGTCTGTAGCTCTGTTTTTATTTAAAATAATAACGTTTATTTATATAAGAGATATTTAAAACTGGTCAAATGAAAAAAAAACTGCCAGTGAACGGTTCTATAAGTAATCAACAAATCCATTCTTAAAAAGGGATGTCTTTAGTGAGGACATAAACTGTTCCAATATGTCTGTTGCACAGACATAGTCTATTAGGTCATTCTATAGGCCCAGTGCCGTCAAGGAGACACCAGGTCAACCATACCATTCCATGTTATGGCATGGCACAGTAAGTAGGTAGAACGACGAACGAAGCTGGCACCCTGGTGTATACTGTGAGATCATGTCAGCAATGTATGCGGGCGTGAGATTGTGTAATGCGCAGTAGGTCAACAGAAGAATCTTGTATGGATAGTGTTCGATCTGTATATTTCAACTGCATCCCGCTTGTGTCACAACGTCATGTGACACAAGCTGGAGCAGGACTGGTGGGAGCTCCTGGAAAATATCTCGGTTTAGCATAGGTTTCTTTCTTTCATGTGACACATCCGTAACTTCAGTCTGCTGAAGAAGACTGCGGGATGCATTTGAAATATACAGATCGAACACTAAGTTTCTTGAGAGGTAATTATGTTTAATAAAAATCTGTTAGTTGATTCGCAATCGAACAAGCAGGGGATGTAAGGGGTGTTTGTGTGCTCAACCGTAAAGACACTCAAGTCAACCTCACCTCCTCGTGGTGCACTCTGGTAACCAGTACATTGTGCTGGGCTAACAAGGCTATGACTAAGGGAAGGAAAACCATGAAAATAAACCTATTGCGGCGGGCCAACAACCCTCCCAGCTCAAATGATGTTACAGAAACCAGAAGTGAATTTCAAAAGCCAGCTTGTGCTGAAAATGGCTACAGGAAAGCGACGGCCCAGATACCAGCAGATGATGACATCATTTATTTGGACAGTATGATGCTCAACAACCCAACGCCAGGCTGACTACGCCCCATGCGAGCCTCCTGGACGTCGGTTCAATAGAGCCCACATTTCACCACAAAGCAGTAGCAGTATTCCTAGAACAAATAAAAGAAACAATGGCATTACTATTGTCATGGAACACCCTTAAACCAAATAGCATAATGCCCTACATGCTATCACGCAGTCTATGAATACAACTACCTGCTTAAAAATACACTAGCTCTAACTGGAATAACTACAAAGGTGGGGCCAATTCGCCACCGGTCACCGACACATGTGACCACCCCAAAATAGGCCAAAGAATGACATTTAGATTTATTAATTAAGGAGCATGAAATTAGGCAAGCATACACCATCAAAATAAGTTACATCCAATAATCTCAGCAAGCATGCCGGCCCCCAAAAGGTGTTTACACATAATTAGTAAATCATGCCTATCAGCTACCCACTGCCAGTACTATCTGTACCACTACTGACTTATATACAATTCACATGGTATCGGTGGGGGTCACTCCGCCGTGAATTAACCATACACATACATGTACAAACAGAAAGGCTGGGGTACTCGATCCCCCAGCCAAACATGATAAATGAAAAAAGTGGGCTAACCACCCAACATTCGTGAACAAATCATAATGAAAATTGTGGAAACACAACACACAATGTATAAAGGTATTACATATCTAGACATTAGTCAACCAATAACAACTAACACATCAGACCGAGAGGTAGGGCCAAACAGCCACACAAATGTACTCGTAAAAAGTACCCGCACTAAAAACCCTGTGTACACTACTGAAAACTTAGTGGAGGGAGAAGCGTTAATGCGAAACCTATAACGGGGAAAAGCTTCAAAAAAAATTCAAAAACTTTGTGAACTACCTCTGTGTCTTCAATGTTTCACAGTGTATCCCTACATAATGCACCACTTGATTTCTTTAGAAACAACTGGGTAACAACTGTTAACACAATATTAGGGAGGGAGGGTGGGATTTTTCAAACGGATCGGAATAAACCGAACAAAACTGATCTTGCAATAAAATCAACAAATTCAGCGATAACGAATAATCGGTAACAATAGAAATTCGGAAATATTTGCAGCGCAAAGGTCTCACCCCGACCCAAGGTAACTTGGAAATCGAGAGAGGCTGGCTCTAGGTCACGTGGTTGGTGTATCCATACGCGTGAGCGAGTAATTAGGCCAATACTCTCTACCATAAAAGGTCTAACCTCAAATCGCCTTCATTGCCCTGTCATCTCGCATAAAATCCTTTATGCGCCGCTGTCACATAAATTCATTGATGAAAAATAACAACACAAGTCCAGCGTAGATTGAAATAGGCCAAAGAATGACATTTAGATTTATTAATTAAGGAGCATGAAATTAGGCAAGCATACACCATCAAAATAAGTTACATCCAATAATCTCAGCAAGCATGCCGGCCCCCAAAAGGTGTTTACACATAATTAGTAAATCATGCCTATCAGCTACCCACTACCAGTACTATCTGTACCACTACTGACTTATATACAATTCACATGGTATCGGTGGGGGTCACTCCGCCACTAGGTCACCCTCTGTGACCGACCCCCACCATAATAATCTGCGTAATCAGTCATTTCGTGTAATGACTGACATGTTTAGGCATTAAATAAGGCACTGTTATTACACAGTTTGACTGGTGACCATTTCAGTCATACTGTGTAATAACAATTTGTGTACTTTTGTCTTTATATATTGTTCCAATGTTAACTGTGTATTAATGTCAGCTTTCATAATTCTTCAGACATTCACATTACTCAAGTAGATAAACAAAGTGAATACATATTTGCTATATATTTGCAAACAGCAACATTTTACTAATAATTTATCCCTCTCTGGGTAAAAGATTCTAACCCTCCCAAGATTCTAACCCTCCACCTTACACTTTGATTGACAGCTATCTCACTAGAGTTCTCTGATTTGATGGGCAGGTAATGGATGACTCAACCATTCTCCAACTGGGAATGCTAATTGCCTGACAATGGTGACAGTCTCAATTGGCTATTGTGCATTGACTCTCCCTATAAAAAGAACACAATCAGTAAGTGTTAATCACTTGTCTCTTGGCATAGCTATCACAGTGGCACAGGATAATTATGAAGTACAATTTAAGGAAGAACTTTACAAAAGGTTTCAAATATGTCAAAAACATATAATTCCCAAAATGGAATATTTCAATACTATAGAACAACTCAAGCTTGCAGCAACTAATGAATCTTCGAAGTCATGCCATAGATACTACATACTCAGCAAGAACCAATTTTTATTTGTGGTTTCTTATGCTGAACATTGTTTCTTAATTTTAAGTGTGATAAATTTACCAGACATTTCACAATTTGAGGGGTAGATAGTATAGCAAATATTCCAACCTATAATAAATGAGGTATGGGTGGAAAGATAAAGTTAAATAATCTTCCAAATGTGCCATCGCTAACATGTAATTATGCAGTAATGACATCATACAAGAATTTTGTCATATAAATTACTCCACAGCCCCACATGCAATTTTGGTGGCTTGCATAACATGATGTGGTTTCTTTTTTATTTAGTAATGGTGAAATGTTACACCTTCATTCATTGATCTACACGTTAAAGCCACATAGGTAATTCCCTTTAAAGGTTTCTCAGTAAGAAGCCTCGATTGTATTGGATACCAATTCAAGCCTTAATCCTTTCTCTGTTAAATTCTTCCTCTCTTTATGTAGAGCCGCAACATCTGTGCCAGCCACATTATGTAAGAGGTGTGGTGTGTTACACCACACTAGCGATTACGATAGTCATATTGGGGTTGCTGCTGCGACTGCTCTTCCACTTGGGGGTTCTTTCTGCGTATCTTCGTGAATTCCCTGGCAACTGGCACCCATTCTGATATCTAAAAAACACATTTAACATCTGTGTTCAGTATAACACTAAAATAGTGAAACCTTTCGTCGCCCGAAACTGTACGTTGCACACCAATCTAAACTGGTAAATGTTATATATTCTGTAAAATATTTGTTAATGCATATGACACATGATAGTGGCTTAGGCATATTAACTCGCCGAATATCACCAATTTACTCACTACTAGACATTAATAACATTAATAAGACATTCATAGAAACGTGTAGAATCATATATTAAAAAAACACTTACCAAATGTGTTCTTTGGGTCTTTGGCAAAACTGGACTCCTTTCTATTCATTTGGCATCACTGCAATTCCCACGAAGATCACTAGGAAGTAGCTCCGGGTGAATCACCACGTAGCAGTTCTTGCTGACGTATGGTCTTTACATATTAGACCATTGACAAATATTTAGCTTGACATATGTTACTGATGACATATTAATAGTTCTCACTAATGTACTGAACTCTTCTCACAACGTATCTGCAATATGTGACGTATGGTTGCATAAAAACTCCCACAAGCCAACGATTTTAATTTCAAACGCTGTGAATCCAAAGTATCTAATTGAAGCATCACGTTCTAAATGTTAATATTGTTGTAAGTAATTCCTGAAATATATGCCATTATGGCTAACTATTAACTGGGTGTCTTACTTAGGTGGTTAGAATAATAAAAACTGTTTTAAAGACGTCATCGTGTAAATATTACACAAAAAGGAGCAAAAATTACCCATTTATTGGAGACAGTACTCAGCGTTTTCATGGTACATATATAAAAGTAGGGTTCCCCAAAAAGTCATAGTCAAGATGCATATGTATGACCTAATCACAACCATCTGCTCAGTTTATTGAAGGAGCAATGGTCCTAAACAACATTTGTGAACGTTTCGCGAGAAATTATATATATATAAATATATATAAATATATATATATAAATATTTAAATATATATGTATATATATATATACATATATATATACATATGTGTATATATATATATATATATATGGTAGGCATTCCTGTTTGCATATAGCATAGAACTCTCGTTTAACCTTACCTGCAGCATTAATGCTATGAGCACCGCGATCATGACCGATGACGCCACACACAGAGGGTCGGCATGGGTTGCCTTACAGATTCGGGCAGCGTTCTCTGCCACCTCATTCAGGTTGTGAAACTGCGGCACACCTATGCACATAACACACAGGTGATCTGACACAGAAAGTACACCATGTATCTTATCAAATTAACCTGCCCCTTCTTTGACAAAATATGAACAAAATATTTAACAAATGTACTTAGGAAACTTAGTGTACATATTATGTTATAAGATACTCTCAGCTGAGCAATACTACCAATCTGTTCGTAGTATTTTATGAATGATTTTAAAATAGTACCTTGGTTGAAAATACTGAAAATAAAAAAGACACAAAGTGGAAACAATTTTTTTTTTGCTTTTCTATAAAAGAAAAAAGATGCCATTTTCCTACTCTTATAGTATTCATTTCTATTTATTCACCAAAAGCTGGCATTGTAATGCAAAGTATTGATGTATTTATTCAAAAAAGTATTCAAACTCAGGTAGTAAAAAAATGTACTTTTTGTTAATATATTTGTGTGTGGCAAACAGTAGCACCACACTGTGGACACAAGACAATGGGTGAAAATTGGGGACAAAATAAAAAAATTGTATTATTTCTCCAATTTCCGCGTGAATATTTTGGAACAATGCTTGGCAGTATACCTGAAGTTGGCTACTATATGAGTTCAGAAGGTTAGAACGACTTCGCGAAGTTTTGTGATGTCGATATCCGGCAAACTGATGAATCGAGTAAATGCACTCTCAACAGTCAGCCCGAGTCACAGAATAACATGGCCAGTTGACAAAAATAAACAAACATTTATATGCCCTAGCCTACGGGAAGCATTGTTCAAGCTATCAAAACATGCCAATTTGAAGGTAGCGATAGTTGCATATAAAATACGGATATGAACCAGTTTTGAAGACGTCCATACGTAAAATCCACAGGTTTTAGACATGACAAAATGAAAAAAAATTAAAACTTAAAAATACTATTCCAATCTTTTAAAGTATGTTAATCACAGAGATATTTTTTTGCAAGCACACTTAATGGGCAATCATGAAGATAATTCCCAACCAACATAGAAGTCAAATGTCAGTCATTACAAAAACTAATCATGTGACCCATCCAGATCCAGTCTAAAAAAACAGCATTAATCATCTAGAATTAGATGATCAAAGCTGTTTGGGCTGTCTTGCAGGAGTGAGCAGTGAATGTAAATACAGTGTATGCTGGTTGCTTGTGTGCTTGTACAGATCTTAAAAATAATGCGATATCGGACAGGGAGCCAATGCAATGATTTAAGAAGTGGTACTGAGTGAGTGAAATGAGGAGACCGGGGGTAACTACCCTTGACAAACAATTCTGTACATGTTGAAGTTTCAAGATGTCCTTGAGAGCAATATTATGATAAAGGGAAATTGCAACAGTCAATACATTCTATCATATAGCTAGAAGCACTAAATTTATGTTGGTGCCGCCACACCACGACCATTAGTAAAACTGCTAAAGTGTTGGTTTAAAAAAAAAATAATGATACCATAACTCAGTAGGTATCAATCAATCATTACCTTGGAATAGAAAATAACACAATTAATTGCAAATTGGCTGCAAAATTTTAATAACAGTTTTCTTCTCAGCACAGCTATTGAGATTACTTACTCACCATTTCAGAGATTCATGAATTGAGACGAGGGAGGATACTGACTTAGTGACGTATGGGATGGCTCGCTTGCCAAGCCAACAGGCGAGCAGAAGAACTAGTTGTACTAGAATTCCTGATGAAGGCTGCCAATGGCAGCTGTAAGTAATCTCAATACTGTAGTTGTGTTTAGAAGAAAATCGTTATTCATATATATATACACCAACTTTATGAATATTTGAACGAATAGCTGCAAAATTGACTGAAAATGTTCAGTTCATAAGGGTACTAACTTCAAGCACATGCAGGCAGTTTTGTATCATAACTGAATGACTTAACGTTCTTGAGCAGTACCTGTTAAATATGCATGTCTATGTCATGGACTACATGTGTGGTGGCGAACAACGAGAGTAGTAATGCATGCATTTGCAAATAAAGATCAGTTATGTGCCACCCCTAAGAAACACGTGTATGTTATATGTGTAGTGCCTGTGAATATACAACAGATAATTGGCGACGAGACGGATGGGATGGTACAAAATCGATGTGTGGAAACTAGATGTTTCCCAGATGTACTGTGAGTGAAACAATTACTGAAACTTGACGTTGAGCTGTGAATGAAACAGCCGAAGAAGACACGTAAGCATGGCAGAATTCACTGGGCTAATGGCGCCTAAACTCTGCCTGGCTGGGTCGAAGGAAAGTTGGCAAACTTTCAAGCAGCAATTTAATATGTGTTTACTGGCTACAGGAGCTACAGCTAAGAGAGAAGATTGCATTGGTGATTACGCTTGGTGGTGCAGAGTTAATGACGATAATAAATTCGTTCGATTATAACATCGAAGGTGAACATGTACCGATGGTGAAAGTAGTTCTCGAGCACTTTGAAAACTACTTTGCCCCGAGAACGAACGAATTGACTGATCGGTACAAATTCCGCTCGTGCAAGCAGTTGTACGATGAAACAAGTGCGTCGTACATAGCGCTATTGTGCAATTTGGCGAAGACGTGCAATTTCGCCAACAAAACGGAGAACAATTTGTGCGATCAACTGGTGTATGGATGTCACGATGACAGTCTGCGAGAAAAACTATTTCGTGAGGAAACGCTGACATTGCAGACAGCGAGGCAAATTGCCACTGCCCTCGAGGCAGCGCATCAGAACATGAACCTGTTCCGAGGACAGCAGCAGACGCACGATTCGGTGACTGTAAACAAGGTGATGAAGGTCAAGGCCAACAAAAGGGTTTCGCTGCGGCAGGGCAGCACGGAAGTTCGACGAATCGTCCCGGGCCAGGCCAAGTGCAAGTTCTGTGGCCGAGAACACGCCTTTGATAGGAAACAATGTCCAGCCTTTGGCAAGAAATGCCACACTTGTGGATGAGAGAACCACTTTGCCAAAATGTGTCGAATCCAAGGCAAACGTGAGACACAAAAACACTGAGCCGGCTGAGCGTGAGCGACAGCGACTGGTGTATACGGTGACAGTTGATGACTTCAAATCGAGCTGAGTACGATGTACTAGATGTGCATTGTCAAACCAATTGTGTGTTGAATGTAGACAAATCTGCTATCATTGTGCGTCCTACTGTAAATAGCGTTGTATTGCCACAGGGTAGGCACTTCAAAGAAAAATTAGATATCATGATAGAACATTGGCAATTGATTTAAATGAAAGGTGAAATGTAAAGGAACCAAAAACTGCTTATTTTATTAATATATCTTTATTAGATCCAAAGATATTGCGATTTTATTACGGTAAAAATGAAAAAAATTTGCATCTCATATACAGGAAAAATACTCATTTTTGTGTTTTCTTTCAATCAATGTATGATTAAAATTGCATAACTTTTTTATTTTTGCATATATTTTAATAATTTTTTCAGGAGTTGCAAGCACATTAAGTAGGGTCATGTGCGTGAAGTCAACTGACGGACACAACATGTCCATAACTTACATGATTATGAAGATATTTGTATAATTTGTTCAGGGTTTGCAAACTCATTAACCAGGGTCATAAATATACATCACACACTCATTTCATAACTCAACTGATGCAATTAATAAGTCAATATTGGCTAATTAATGAGCAAACTCAACAGGCCAACATATTTTATAAAAGGCCATAACTACCATGATTATAAAGATATTTGTATAACTTGTTCAGGGTTTACAAACTCATTTACCAGGTTTATAAATACACATCACACACTCATTTATAACTCAATTGATACAATTAATAAACCTGGTTAACGAGTTTGTAAACCCTGAACAAGTTATACAAATATCTTTATAATCATGGTAGTTATTAACAAGATTTATAAATACACTTCACACACTCATTTATAACTCAATTGATGCAATTAATAAGTCAATATTGGCTAATTAATGCGTAAACTCAACAGGCCAACACATTTTGATAAAAGGCCATAACTTCCATGATTATGAAGACATCTGTATAATTTCAAAACACATTAAGTAGGGTCATAAATATACATTAATAATTTATCATTAATAGTAACTCAATTAATAAATCTACAATGGCTAATCAACAATGGCTAATCAGCATGCTATCTCAACAGACCAATACATTTAAATAAAAAGCCACAACTTCCATGATTATGAAGATATTTGTGTAATTTTGGCAGAGCCAGGGCTTTCTCTCCCTGCCAAAAAACACGAAAATAATCTTGCATGGTGACTATGGTAAAATAATTATTGGAGAAATATATACTAGTTGGTTTTCCATATAGAGTGCTAAATTTAAAAAAAAAAACAAAAAAACAATTTATTATATTTTCTGACATTTTGTAATTTCCTGCATGTACAGTTTACTGCAGGTTCAGTACAGCAATTAATTAATTATTAACTAGTGATTTAGAATATATCTTGCACAGTTTTTTTACAATCATTGAAAAATTACATAATAATTTCATTATTCTACTAACTTAGCACAGCCAGGCCCAACAAGTTTAATCAATATCAATAAAGCTTTTATTTTAGACAAAAGAATATATGCATTATGTAAATATACTACTTGATATTATAGTAATATAAATATACAAAATAAAAAAGTAAATATATATATATATAAATGTACCATTACTAATAATCATTAATAAAATTTGTTTTGCAAAACAAATATCAAACAAATATTGGCTTTGTATTATTTGTATTGAATTAAAATGATAGAAATGTAAATAAGTATTCTCGCTCTCCAACTCCAAGAATCAAAATCGGGTAACATTTCACAAACTAGGGATGCTCAAAAACACCCATGTGCATTCGCGTAGTGGGAAAATATTTCGTACACAGACTAACTAAGACCTCTAGAAGAAGTCACGAACATATGGATGGAGTCCTAAATAGCTTTGTCTGCTAAACTTACACCAGAAATACACCTATGTCATCTAATCAATGTATTTCACCTTAATTTTGGTTAAATTTTAATCAAAAACAGACGATCATGAGAAGGAACTTACTATTGTCCAATCTGCTGCTCTAAGTCACAGAAAGGAACGGAAACCGCTGACAATACAGGATGTAAAATCAAAGAAGAACCCGGGTGCCAAGAATCGGCGCAGATAAACTGACACGATTTTTCGGCACGCTGTGCGAGCCGCTCAGCGGATTTTGTTGAAGTGCCTACACAGGGTCTGCTATTACGATGATCCCTGTTGATGTGTATCAGTCAAAGTTTGCAAACTGTCAACCTCAGCCTAGTAACAAAGTGTTTCGCAGTTTCACAGGTGAATCAGTGCCATGTAAAGGTATGTTTAAGGTGAATGTGCAGTATAACTCGCAATATGTAGACTTGGTGCTGTATGTTGTCCCTGACAGTAGACACATACTGTTTGGCAGAGACTGGTTAGAAGATATTAAACTTGACTGGACCGAGATCAAGTTTAGATCAGGGTCAGGGTCCGTGTGTCTATCACATGACTGTCAGTTGGATGGGCTAGTCAGTAAGCATCAGGATTTGTTTGATGGACAACTTGGGTTGCTTAAAGGGATTAAGGCACATGTTGAACTAGTAGAGGTTGCAAAACCAGTGTACAATAAACCGGATCGGGTCCCATATGCTCTACGCCTGAAAGTCGAGCTGGAGTTAGGCAAACTTGAGAAAGCTGGGGTCATTACACCAGTTACAAGCAGTGACTGGGCAACGGGTGTTGTAGTAGTGCCAAAGAAGAATGGTGCAATTAGACTATGTGGCAATTACAAGACAACTGTTAACCCTCAGTTGAAAATAGTGTCCCAGCCGAATATCAACATTGATGATATTCTGGCTGACTTGGCTGGTGGAGTTAAACTCTCCAAACTTGACCTAGCTAATGCGTACAATCAAATGGAGGTTTCCGAGGAATCTAGGTAATACCTCACTATAGCAACGCATAACGGTCTATTCCGACAAAACAGGTTAGTCTTTGGCATAACCATGGCACCTGCTATCTGGCAGAATGCTATAGAGAAAGTGTTACAGGGTTTGCCAGGTGTCAAGGTATATTTCGATGATATCCTTGTGTCAGGGAGAACAGAGTCAGAGCATTTGAGAAATTTGTGTAGGGTGTTTGAAAGACTGACAGAATTCGGTTTAAAGCTGAATCAAGATAAATGCGAATTCTCCAGAGATTCTCTCGAGTATCTGGGTCACGTGATTGATGCCCAAGGTATTCACAAATCGGCGGACAAGATAGCCGGCATACTAGATGCACCTAGACCCACTGATGTGAGTTCATTGAGGTCGTTCATCAGCATGGCAAACTACTATCGGAAGTTTGTGCCAGACTTTGCTCCCACACTCATTCCTCTCACTACCTTGCTTGAGAAGGATAGGAAGTTTGAGTGGACAGACATCATGGATGAGGCGTTCATAGCAGTGAAACGTGCTCTAAGCAAGTCCGGGTTTCTGATGCATTTTGACAGCAGTCTCCCCATGACAGTTGCAAGTGATGCATTGCCAGTCGGTTTAGGAGCAGTGTTTTCTCACATTATGCCTGATGGAGAGGAGCGACCGATTCACTTTGCATCTCGCTCGTTGACGAGAGCAGAGCAGAAGTATTCACAGATCGAGAGAGAAGGACTAGTGATAATTTTTGGCGTGAAGCAATTCTATCCATTTCTGTTTGGCAGGAAGTTTACTCTTGTCACGGATAACAAACCTCTAGCAGCAATCATCAGTCCTAGTAAGTACATACCAACAGTAGCGGCAGAACGCATTCAGCGATGGGAAATGTATCTGTCTGGTTTTAACTATGATGTGCATTACTAGAGCAGTGCACAGAATGCCAATGCTGACTGGCTTTCACAGTTACCTACACAAAACGATGATCCAGGTACATCGACAGACAAAGATGTGGCTCTCGTTCTGGGTGTTGGTGTCTTGCCTGTCTCTAGCGAACAGATCAAGACCGCAGTTCGGAAAGATCCATTGTTGTTGCAAGTGATGAGGTACACAGCCTGATAAGTTGCCAATGGATCAGTTAGATTTACCACCGTTCTCCTGTCGTCGTAACGAACTATCTCTGGAGGGTGATGTTCTGTTATGGGGAATGAGAGTGATCATTCCAAAGCAATTTTCGATCTGAAATTCTAGACGAGCTACACACAGGGCATATCGGAGTAGTGAAAATGAAGGGTGTCGCACGTTCATATGTCTGGTGGCCGGGTATGAATGCAGATACTGAATCATGCACGAAAGCTTGTGAATCGTGTCAGTTGGTACCGAGAAATCCTACTAACGCACCGGTATATCTATGGATACCTTCTTCGCGACCAGGTGAACTCGTACACATCGACTATGCAGGTTCTGTGGAGGGGAAACTGCTTCTCATTGTTGTAGGCTCCTATTCCAAATGGCTAGAAGTTGTCATTCAAAGCAGTACGACCAGTAAAGCTACAGTGAATGCACTGAGGACAATATTCATTAGAGGGGGAATTCCTCACACTTTGGTCTCGGACAATGGTCCACATTTTAAGTCTCAGTCTGAGTTCAAGGACTTCTTGGACTGGTTGGGAGTGTTGCACAAACCTACATCGCCATATCATCCAAGTTCTAATGGGCAAGCAGAGCGATTTGTGCAAGCTGTAAAGCAGGCTTTGAAAGCTATGGCATTGTCAGGGGAGTCACTCCAGGTTAGACTGGATAAGTTCCTCCTGGCATATAGAAATGCTCCGCATGCTTTTACAGGGGGATTGCCAGCAGTGCGTTTCATGGGTAGACAGCTACGCATTCGACTTGACAGTGTGAAACCGGATAAACGACGGGAAAACAAACAGTTAGAAAAACAGATGGAGTGTAGATCTCAAAATCTGAGATCATTCAGGGTAGGAGACATGGTATGGGTTCGAGATTACCATGGGAAAGATAAGTGGGTCCCAAGAACTATAAACAAGAAGTGTGGTCCATTGACGTATCAAGTCACTGTTTCTAAGGGATTGTGGAAACGCCACATTGACCAACTGAGTTCAAGGGTAAACTCAAGTAATATGCCTCTGACATAGTTAGAATTGACTGCAGAGACTGATGGTCATGACTATTTGGTTGACACTATACCATCACTGAATCAGACAAACGACAGTGCCAGTGGGTTGACGTATGAAGCCCCTCAACAGCAATCGGTTCAGGATAAGTCTAGGCCTACTACAGAATTGGTAACTCCTACCCAAGTGGAGGAGGAAACACATCTGTGACTGTCTTATCGTGTAAGGCACCATATAGGCTAGATCTGTAGTGTAACAGAGATTAGTGAGCTTCTCTGTAGTGTACCATATATAAGTGAGCTAGTGGACTCTAGTTACATTAGTTTAGTTAGCAGGACATGGTTGAATACTAGTATAGTGTTGAGTTACATTGCTAGTGCTTAGCTGTTATTATAATAATCAGGTAGATTATTTCACTGTAGGCATACAGAAGAAGTTATATTGTTGTTAGTAGACTTCTTCATAATTATTCCGGGAGAGAAATGTTAAATATGCATGTCTATGTCATGGACTACATGTACCAGGTATAGTGATACATGTTCAGTGGCAAACTACATGAGTAGTAATACATGCGTTTGCAAATAAAGATCAGTTATGTGCCACCCCTAAGAACCACGTGTATGTTATATGTGTAATGTCTGTGAATATACAACAGTACCTACCAAGAATGATGCATCGGGCAATAGCACCATTGTCAGTATTGTTTTCTGAATCATCGTGAGCGTCTAATAGTTGCCTTGCAACTAAATGGGGATCTTGAAGGAATTTGTCGTCTTTTACTGCCTGTGTAGAAGCATGAAACAGAGGCAGCTATTACATATTCATAATTGATGAAGTCCGGGAACCATGATGTGTGTTTTCTCATATTTGTAAAACAAAACTAGCAAAATACTACAGTAAATTCAGAATTCACCAGTATGCTCAATTTCAATTCTCTACTCCCACCATGGAAAACAGTAGCGGCAAATTTAATTCCTACCAGCTCAATTAAACATGAGCCCTTTTTCTAACATATCAATTTGTGTAATAATTATCATGTTATTTCTATGTTATTATTATTGTGTATTATTATTAAATGCTGAACGGCAAGGTCGATATTCACAAACAGATTACTTACTTCATCAAATTATATTTTAAACTTGTGATTCACTAAAACACATTTAACTTGTAAGTCGTGAAGATGTCAGAGTAGATATAGCTTAAACTACATAGCATGATGTTAGAGTAGATATAGTTTTTGCTATACAGTACAATGTTAGAGTAGATATAGTTTATACTATATAGCATGATATTAGAGTAGATATAGTTTATACTATATAGCATGATTTTATGATAAATACGATGGTACTTTGAATTTCAAAATAAATATTAATAATAAGAAAACTTAATTTGCATCGATATCTAAACAAATGGGTTAGTCAATCTCGAAATTGATAAGCAATATTAAAGTTGTCAAAGAATGTTTTATTCATTACCTGTGTGACTATGTCACACACATAGAAGCCGTCCTTGTCTCCAAGCTCCCTGAACCCATTGCTGCTCCATTCCTGTAGGTTCTTCGCAAAGTCCAGCTCATCAGCGACTCCTGCCCAACAAATGAGTGACTCCAGCACCAGGGCCTGAAAGATAACACTTTCCTCTTGCACATGTCATGATAAGCTGACTTTTATAATACCATATCAGTGTCTGAAATTAGCAAAAAAATTAACTGGCCCAGATTTTTTTTAACTGGCCCAGTTCCATTTTGAACCAGCCCTGCTGAATTTGAACTGGCCCCACAAAAATGTATAAATTATAAGTATTGTAGCCACTAAACATTTTATAACGCAAAACAACAAAGTTTGCAAGCATAAAACAACTAGAATAAAGTAATAGCAAAATACAATAAGATATCAAACATGCAAGTGGATAAATAATCTACAAACCAGGCTATAATTCCCAAAAATTTATATGTAATTCTATACTACACAGTATCGAATGCATGAGTTTTAATATGGGATTTTAAAAACTAGAATTGTGGCTGGAACAGTCACTGATCTCTATAAAATAATTATTAGAAATCAATTGGTATGGTCAGAAGATGACTACTGGAGGAGCGAAGCTGGCGGCCTGATGTGTACGGTGAAACACGTCACCAATAAATGCAGGAGCGACTTCGTGCATTGCCTGGAAATAAAATGTTTTTCCCAACCAAATTCGGTCAGCTCCTTCCATTGCTCATCAATATTCATGTGGCCTTAACAAAATGTGACAGCCATTGGAAGCTGATTAATATTCATAACTTAACTCAGTTGGGAAATAATTTTGCATCCCTGGAATGCCATCTGAACCACGCTGACGTACACTGTTTCGGACGAACTTGTTTATTTCGCTCAGTTCTTTATATTGTAGCTAGGCCTATTATTATATTTAATTCCATATATATCACAGGCATAACAGACTAATTCATAATGCAAGTGCCAATTTGTGCAGAAGTGGTTGCCAAAACCCGACCAGCTTGTCAATGGGATGATGACAGCGGCAGGTCATTTTAGAATTTTTTATAGTCACATTTTCTTATAGTCATGTAAAAGGTTAACATGGCCACCAATTTGAAAATCAACTGTAGGCTGAACCCTATATTGTTTGGCTTATGTCATCGGCACAAATGCTCCTACACCGACTTCTTGGTATACTTGGTTGTATAGTCTCTTTCAGCCAGTGGCTAGAGACCTCAATTTCTTCTTGAAGGTGTTCAGAGTAGAAGCTGACACAACTTCTTCAGGAAGTTTATTCCAGTAATCGAGGACATGATTTGTGAAGAAGTGCTTACGGATCTCTCTGAGGGGATTCGTATTTTTAAGCTTTTTTTAAGGTTATTCCTATTTAGGCCACCGAGATATTTATATAATCCACAGAGGTCCGCCTCAAGTCGTATCTGTTCCAAGGGAACTGATTCGACAGGTGTTGTGCTGAGTTTCAGCACTCTCTTCTGAACTTTCTCTAATTCATCTATATCCTTTCTATAGAACAGGTTCCAAGCTGGCGATGCATATTCCAGCACTGGTCGTATCATTGTTTCATATAAGGTATTTATTATCTTTTCCGATCTACTTTCAAAGCACCATTTAATTAGTCCTATGCATTGATTTACCTTAGTTGTAATATATTTTATGTGGGTGGTTGGTTATAGGTTTTCGCATATGGTGATTCCTAGATCTTTTTGTTCTTCAACAAATGAAAAAAATTCTCCATTTAATGTATATGCATAGTTGAGACTTTGTCTTATTTTGAGAACAACACATTTAGTGGCATTGAAGTTTAATAGCCAAGTTTTTGACCAAACTGCAAGTTTGTTTAGATCATCTTGGAGAGCTTCACAGTCAGCTAATGTAGAAATATTTGAGTAGAGTTTTGTGTCAACAGCAAACATTTTGGCCATTGCCTTGACTGAGTTGGGAAGATCATTTACTTATAAAAAATATTAATGGCCCTAGAATTGAGCCTCATGCATTTCAATTTAGCATAGATTAGTAAGTACTCAAATGTACGTCACTAATACTGTCAGACCCAGCTGTGGCCACCAGGATGAATCGGCGGGGTGGAGTCGATAACTTGCGCATTTGGAAAACTGAATCAGCCCGAAACATTTTGAATCGGTGGCCACTGGTAAAAAGGCCTTAATTTCGAACACTTCCATATGAACTATTACTTTTTCATATACAAGATTAGATTTGATTATCAAGGTAACTGTTCACATAACTGATTACAAGAAGCTGCTATAAACTGCAATCACAATAGAAAACAACTGCGGTAAAGCCGACACTGATTTAATATAAATATTTTTTGAATGCCATGCTCAAAATATAAAACTCATTAGATATGATAAATCTAGAGATTACAACAATTATTGTATAACTGCAGTGTTCAAAATAGTTCACTGATTTAATATAACAGCCACCTGTTGTTATTATTGGGCTACTAATAAACCCTCCAGTGATTGACAAAGTAGTTATATGTCATAGTTGCCATTTTTCTTAATCAGCCACTTGCTGGAGATATACTGGTCGGTGGGGTTTCTGCTATGCTTAACAGAATATGTGGGTTTCACAAAATTCTTACGATAGTGTTAAAGTTATTGTTAAGACCATCATCTTCGATCTGTACTAAGTTGTGAGCATGTACCCATGTACAAGACTCAACGAACTGTGGCACGTTTGTTTGTATATGATGATGATGTTTGTATATGATGATGATGTTTGTATATGATGATGATGTTTGTATATGATGATGATGTATATGGAAGACTCAACGAGTGATGCAATTGTTTGTTGCTTAGGTAGGTGTATATAAGACTTGATTCACTTGTTTGTGTATATATGTATATATATGTGCGGTCACTTGCACCCCTCCCAGACATTTGCCCCTTGGACACTTGCCCCCCGGACATCTGCCTCCTAGGATATTTGCCCCCCCCCGGACATCTGCCCCCTTTTCCATGATAGTTGACAAGTCAAAATCAGTTTGCAATTTTATTATTATTAGTACAATAACATAACATTCAATGACAAGTCAGTGTTACTTTAGCCTGACGCAATCCACAATTGCATTGGGGTAACTGCAACAAAGATAATCCTTCGATTAAGGATCACTTCCAACTACATAAAGTAATTTACTTGGCACAAAGAATATTAATTGCAATTAGGGTAATACATATCTTGAATTCATGTTCAGAAATAAAAAAAAGTTTTAAAAAACTATTTCTTATAACAAACTTACAAATAATCCAGAAGATATGAATAGGGGGCAAATGTCCAGAGTTCCTATAAGGCAAGGGGCTAATATTTGGGGGGGGGGCAAATATTCAGGGGGGCAAATGACCTGGACCCGTTAATAGCGGGTGAATGGCCATTAAATATGTGAAATTTGTTAACTCTTGTGTTCAACACATTATTTTGCAAAAAAAGTTGGGCTACCAGATATTCCTGTGGGCTACTAGGTATTCCAAATTATACTGACATTACATCAACAGAATAATGGTATATTTCCAATAACTGGGTTTGTTATATTCCTATTATGGGACAGTCCACAACGATGTCGACAAAAACTCAATACTTAAATATAAATTATTTTATTAAATATATATTTTGTGATAGCCAATATGCTACAGTTCATAGATCTAAAAATTAAAGAGTGACAGAAATTGTTGCAAAAAAGATATGTTTCTTATATGTAATAAACAAAACTGGTTATTTTCCTACATTGAAATATACTACAAATGGTGAAACCATGAATGTTACACTATAGTGAAGTGAAACATGACAATGATACATCCAGCTTCTGAAAAAAATATGTAATGTGAGCAACCAATAATGCATATTCAAAAGTGCTATATTAATCTGTGGAATTTGATGGGTGCACCACGTCAAAACAATCGATTCCAAAGCAGTGCCTTTCACCTTATCAAGGGACAGTATGGAACTGAGTACCCCCATGTCAATCCCAACTTTGCCTGATTCTAAAATCATGTTAGGTGATTGATATGTTGTTGAATACAAAGACTCAATTGTTCCTAAAAAGTGAGTGGCATATGCTCACACCAGAATGATTATCTGGTATGACTGAGCAGTGACCAACTGGACACGACTAGAAATGGCCAAACCAGAGGGACAGCATTTATTATGAGATATAAAATGGTTAAACTTAAAGGGAATAAAAACAAGGCACCAGCTAAAATATTTTTTCGGTGTATACTAAGTTTAATATTGTATGTACTATATGTCAACAGAAAATTTAACATAAAAATTTATTTATGGGTAAAATTAGATGTTTAATGTGTCTAATTCGCAGAGCGCGTAAAATTCGATCACATGGTCTTGTGACGTCACTGATGACATTCAGTCAGTGATTTGTATGCAATGCTTCAGTATAGTTTAACTCACGTTACTATGGCGAGTGGTGGTGATGTAAATTTTCCAAAGTGTAACGATTTTGAACCGCTAGTGGCAAATGACACCACAGAATCATCTTCTCTTTCAGAGCAATTTAGTGATGCCAGTAGCCTTTGATTTCGATCTTATTTACTTTCTGACCTAACCATGAAAACAACCATACATAGTCGCCAAACTTCTTATATATCTACCATATGCATAGGACTTGGTCAAAATATTACTCTTACTTCCATATAAAGATAAAAATTTGCAAACACTCACCATCTCCTATGCCTAACTTCGCGGTGCTAGGCGTAGAAGATATAGCTACTATTAGCTAGTTTTTATTTTTTTAATAATTTGTTATCGCTACATGCAAGAGTAATGTTTGACCACGTGACATGTATATGTATGGTAAATATATGAGAAGTTTGGTGGCTCTAGGTGGTCATTTTCATGGTTAGGTTAAAAAATAAACATCGCTGATGGATGGGGGTGATATTGGCCCACAGTGAATTTGGTCAACGTTATTTCGGCTTGGTGATTTAGGTGACATGAAAGATCTCAGTTTTAGCTAGTAATGGATTAGCCTTCGCTTTAAGGGTTTTCACAATACAATAATCGCTTATTACAGTAATTGCTCTGTATTTGATTTAACTGAGCAAATTTCTGGCGAGAATTTCCCCTTTTGCGTGAAATACAAGATATTATGATAACTGTAATATAATTTATTTAAGTTATTCAACTGTATATAATATTACAATTTTTTGTGTAATATATTATGTATTATTATGATATTAATTTTAAGATAGTGTAGGACATAAGCCCTTACTGACAAAAGCCCTCAGGACAAAAGCCCTCACCTTTTTAGAGGGGGTAGAACAAAACACCTACTAGTTACTGGCTTCAAAATGAGCAATACAGTACAAACATTGTCAAACAGTGGCTTTACAGAAATCAGAGGTTTTTTTAGTTAAATCAAAGTTCTTTTTGGATTAAGTAAATGTTGTGCATAAATATAAAAAGATTAGGCCTAATTAAAAGTACTAGATTTAACTAAAGAAACCTCTGATTTCTACCAAACATATTTTATATTTATCTTTTTTATAAGTATTCAGTTTCAATGATCATTCCTAATGCTCATTAGGTGAAGTGGGAATAATATCAGTACAGTACATTGAGAGGGTGAATCACTGAGAGTAGGTGAAATGGGAGAAGTGATCACGTGTTTTTAAATGTACTTGTAGTCTCCTAAACTTACTTCCCAAATATGAAGCTCAAACGAGTACCTCAAACAGCCACTGGAAATCGCAATTAGTCTATAACCAATCTCACACATTCACTCAAATCCAATCATAGAAGCCATTTCACAGCAAGTCAGTTTGCTTTGAAACGTACTTGTAACCTCCTAAACTTACTTCACAAATATGAACTCACCTACGCTTGAGTCCCGCTATGTTCACCTATGCGATTGCATTGCTAAAAAAGCCACATGCAATTAGTAGGGGTTTTGTCCTACCCTCTCTGAAAAGGTGAGGGCTTTTGTCTGTGAGGGCTGATGTCTATACCCCAATTTTAAGGATACAATGAAATGTATAAGTTCTAATGATCGTCTCGCTAACTGCATGTTAAAATGGTAAAACATAGCACCATATCTTATGCGAAAGGAAGCAAAAGCTATAACAGCAGTTACAAAGTAACAATTTCGGGTTAATGTGGAACTAAATCAATTAACAAATGAGATAATATATGCTTTATTTCCAGTAAGACACACATTCAGCTTCATGTGCTCGGTAAACAATCGTTTGGGCTGAGATCGCTATGCTTTGAAGCTGAAGTCATCAGAGTTGCGGGCTGAAGTCTCCAAAGAATGCTGTCCAAAATTACCGTGTGCCAAGATCACCTGTATCTGCGCTGATAGTTTGCTGACAGTTCGCTTCTATCCAAGAAGCCTGTGTTCAACGGATTGATGGCATCAACATAGCTACCACTACTGGGAATAATGTTGGCACATCCTCTTTCAAAGAGATTTTACCACCAGGATAACTCACCTGGGGCTGTCATCTTCTCTGGTCAGGATCACAGTCAAAACAGGTTTTCTTGAAGCGAGCAAAGCCGGCTGTGCTGCATCCGCTTGAAGTTTGCTTTTTTAAAACAAAGTTGGCTCTGCAGGGAACTTAAACCAACTACATATTACTCTTTTTGTTACTAACGTTTGCATTACAATTGAATGCCGCACAATGAATCAACCCATTATTGCTGTCAAACGGTACAGTAAATCAATGGAAAGTCCCAGTGTCGAAGCACTTATTTGTCATCAGTGAAGTCTTGTCGATAATTGCGGGAAAAATATGCATAATCGAAGTACGCTGGTAGAACAGAGTATTATTTGGAAATATTAATTAATTGAATTCTTATGAATTTGTCGGTGTTGTGGAAATGGACACATACTACAAGATGTAATATAATATGATTTCAAGCAATCATTGTTTTTAGATAAACACTTTACAATGTATAACTATTAAAACTACAGCAGCTTAAAAAAAATCATTGTAAAAAAGTAACATGAGTACCCGTGGAATGGCCTGTATAATTATAAATGCATAACAAACAAAGCTAATTGTAAATAGTTACAAACTACACATACTACAAGATGTAATATTATATGATGTAATAATGTAATTTTTTTGTCATAGGTGTGCTCTGTGTGCTGCCATGGTAGAGTTTTCGTGTCTCGTTTAAGCATTTTTTTCCACAGATGTGAATGTGTATTTGTAAATATTTTAATACAGCGTTGGATGAGAATGACTGAAGAAAGTCCTAGTGAATGAAATTTTTTTTTGGAAATTCGGCATTTTCTTAATTATTAGCGATTGAACATTGATTTGGTGAGCAGTCAACTGGATCAGTCACTACACGCCTACCAGGAATAAGCTGCCGAACCAGTTTTCGTCATGTGCATCTACCAGTCTACCAGAATGTCGTCAATGCGTGCCCGTCTGCTCCAATTTGCTGCATCACTAACTCTATTATGTAAACATGTTGACTTTTACCGGTTGTCAACTATGGGCCATAGGGGCCAACATTATGAAGACGAACTTAATGGTGTCACTCAAAACACTCCTTACTCTTCGATCACTAAATATATGTGCAACTTCCAGAATGCACCGGGGAACTACAGCTGGAATAAACCATTTTCACCCCATTTCTTCTGTAATAACAACTGGAAGACGATTAAGAACGAACATTGAACACATACACAAGGGAAGAATTAATCCAACAAACCTGGTTGACATGTTGACAAACTGACACAAGGTATAATGTTACCTGCGTACTACTAAATGCACATTCAATATGTAACAAAGCAGTGACGGTGAAGGAACACTTGTTGGACCATGGTGGAGATTTTATGTTTTTAACAGAAACCTGATGTAAACTGAAAAAACTGTTGTTGTCAACGAATTAACTCCACCAGGTTACAGCTATATAGGAGAATGTTGTTCAGTTAAGCGCGGAGGCGGCATTGGAATACTATGCAAGTCAGAATATAAATTGTGAAAGCGACAACAAAGCGATGTCAGACCTTTGAACAATGTGGACGTTAAATCAACATAAAGATTGAGACCTATGTGTGTTGTCATCATTTGTCATCCACCGACAACAAATGTACAGCAGTTCCTTGATGAGTTCGTGACATATGCAAATGAGATAGCCATGACACAGCAAGACATTCTTATTGTTGGTGACTTCAATCTTCACTGCGAACTGAGTTTTGCACCCGGTGTAAAGTTATTGAATGAAATTTTAGCTAAAATAATCTACAACATGTTACAGAATCAACACACATCCGGGGGCACAGGCTGGACTTGGTGACAACATGTTCACCTAGTTCCATCGTATCATCTACAATGGCATAACCCAGCAGCATATCAGATCATTACAGTGTTGTTTTTCTTCTGTCTTCTGCAAACCCAGTGCCTGCGCGTACTATGAGGCATCTGAGCGATATCCGTGGAATAAATCATGACCGATTTGAGGCTGATTTATTGGAATATCTCGCTTCTGTGGATATTAATATGGATGTGACGTGGTTGACCAGTACGAGCATGCGGTCATATCAAGAGCACTGAGACGTTCAAATGAGAAGAGGTGGAGGAAAACGAAGCTCGAGATCCATCGACAGATTTACGTACAGCATGCACCGAACAGCGGTCAACGGTGAACACCATGTTTACCCAAACTAAGCAGGCTCACTATGAATCAGTGTTGTCATCACTTGACCAGCAGATATGCTTTCATGTGGTCAACACCCTGTTAAAGCCACCAAGCACGATTCAACCACAATCAAGCACTGAGAAACTGTGCAGTGATTTCGCCACTTACTTCGCTGAAAAAACACAAGGAATCAGAGTGCAGATCCATGAGAAGCTGATAAGTGATATAGAATTTTCTTAGTATGTCATCGATGTTGGCAGCCAACCAGTATCATACCAACTAAACTGACTACTACCTACAACTGACGAGGAACTGAGGAACATCATCAAGCTGTGCCCCTCAAAGACATGCAGTCTGGATGCCTGTCCAACTGAACTCCTGAAGAGAACGCTACATATCCACAATACCTATATGGTGGCCATAGTAAGTAACAGCTTCGAACAAGGAATATTTCCTAACACACTGAGAACTGCAGTTGTGAAACCACTGCCGAAAAGTTACATGATAAATAAAGACCTGCTAAAAAACTACTGACCAGTCTCCAACATAGCGTTCATCGGCAAAGTGTTAGAGAAAGTTGCAGTCCATCGGCTAACAGAACACCTAACTATGAATGTACTGCACAAAGAATACCAGTCTGCATACAAGACGCTGCACAGTACCGAGACAGCCCTGTTGAGAGTAAAGCATGACATCACAGGAGCTCTTGACAGGAACCATGCCATGCTGTTTATTATGCTATGTTTACTCTGTACACAACACCAATGCAGCGCATATTCAGAAGCCCGGCCTGGTCTGCAGCCTGTGGGCTGGGCCTCTACATAATGTCGTGGGCCAATTTTTTTTTTAAACATCAGGCTTGGGCTGGGGCCTAGTGTGAGTGGACCGGGCCGGGCTTGGGCTGGGCCTGGACATAATAAAAAATATTCATACAAAACCCAGATTATTAATTTTATTCTTAATAAAAACTTATTATAAATTGTAATTCCAGTTAATGAATGCTTAAAATTATTTCTTTAGTGATGTCTAGATTCTGTAAACCGCATATCTTTAGCATGAATGTACCCTTTTGCATAGATCTAATGGCCCCATACCAGGCCACTTAAGTTCACCTGGCTGGAAGCAGCCAGCCACAAATGTTTACTTTAGACATATTTCCAGAGACAATGAAGCCATGATTAACCATCAACTTATCACCCTTTGATCCAACCAGTGGACATTCTATTGTATAGGTCTTCCCTCCAAATATTGCCAGCCTGAATGACCAGCCCACTGGCCACTGCCCACTACCCAGTAGTGCTATTACCCAGTACCCACCCCAGTTGGTAGTTGGTATTTTTCAATTTCATGAAACAGTGTCTACTATTTAGTGTCTACAATTTCCCCAGTACTGATTCATTCACACTTGTACTAATTCACACATGTCTGAACCTGATATGTCTCAGGCTAATGACTGCAGGCCTGCTGGAAATGCCACTGGATGTCAGTGCCAGTGGGTGACATAGTAGTAGCTAGTACTCGCTAGTAGCTAGACACTACTAAACAACAACTGACATTAGTATTTCAGTAGTACACATTATACAATGTTCATATATTATTTTTTATTTAATATAACAATAAGTCTCTTTTACAGTTTATTTTTGTTTCGTCTTTCTTATAAGATTATAGGTGTATCTTCTCTAAAATTAGTGGGCCGCAGGCTTGTGGGCCGTGGGCTTACCCGTCTTTGGCCCATGGGTATGGGCCTGAAACTTGCGGGCTGGGCCAGGCCTGGGCCAAACATTCACGGTCTGGGTTGGGCCTGGGCCTAAATTCTAGTTTGCGGGCCTGGGCCGGGCTTGACATTTTTTTGCATGCCTGGGCCGGGTCTGGACTCTGCTAATTGTGGGCCGGGCTTGGGCTCAAATATACACACACATGTGTTTACATGTGTGTTTATATTTAAATAGTATTTTATACCATGTGAATAGTATTTTATACCATGTACCGCACATTGATCCATATAGTGGGAATAAGCACTTTTAAAAATGCTGTATTATTATTATTTACAAGTTCTGTAGCTTCCCGCAGCCCACAGAATACGTACCAGTTGGTCAAAGTCAACCGTCCAATCTCCTGGTTTCCAGCTCACTCTGTGAGAGTCCCTGATGATATCTGAGTATGTCAACGTAACCGGGTCATAATAAAACCTGCACTCATCCGCATCCATATTCTCTGTTGCTATGCCGATGGCATCACCAACAGCAGCGCCATAAATCAAACCTGAAATCCACAAAACAATTATGTAATTCATAAGCCCCACATTCTAAATACTTACTAAATGCAAAGATACAGTGATAACAGATATTGTTAAATTTTATTATACATTTATAATGCTCAAAGGCGCTAACAAGATAATGCTAAATAATTAAAAATAAATTGAAGAGCTAAAATAAAATGTGGTTAAAAGACAGATAAACATAAGTTAAATAAAAAGTTCAATAAATGTAAGTATACTACAATTACATACATATTTATGCACTCTCTAAATAATTTGAAATTTTTTATTTCTTAAAAAAACACTTAAACAAACATACACCTGTATATATTTTAAATGTTCATGTATGTTACAGTAAACTGTGTTTTCAGTCATTTAAATGTCATGATTTCTTGTTCAATATAGAATTAGTCAAGTAGCAATCTAAATTTCTAACAAATCTGATACATAGTATAATTAATACATTTTGTAATAAGTTCTTTGTAATTATTTAAACTGTGGGGCTTTTGTCCAGAGGGAGTTATAATGCCACTTTTGGCACTGATACAATAAGGTAATGCAAGTTAAGCTGCTTGGAACTTTATTATAAATATATGAATTTCAAACCGACCTACCAGTGTCCTGTAGCATTTAGCAATATGGGTTTGACAGCAACATTACAGTTAACAATATAACATAGCTACTTTTGTTGATTTATATTGCTAGATCATTCCATTTAATGCTGAACAAAAAGTGAAAAATAAATTTAAATGTTGAGAAGAAAATATACTAGAAACTGTTTGTAATATAATTTATTCATTGAAAATAATTAATCGTAAAAGAGAATTCTACTTCCTCATCACATAGACAAATATAGTGTATTATTATATTTCAGAGGGACCCACCTGAATCAGGTAATTAATCATAAAAGAGAACTCTACTTCCTCATCACATAAACAAACAGTGTAGTATTATACTTCAGAGGGACCCACCTGATTCAGGTGGGTCCCTCTGAAAGTGAGAGCATTTTCTGGAACATACAAAAAATTGCTCCAGAGTTTTGAAATGGTGACAAATTGACGCATAGCCATCCTGTGAAATGCCACCAAAAACATAATATTTTAGTTCACATATTATTTAATATTATGTATGTTATCCAGATCTAGCTGTTTGTTGCCAATAAAATATCTGAAAAATTGTGTTACTACAGATGACTTACCAACAATTCTGTCCCGCAGAACATGGGCATCAACAGTTGATGCATTCATAGGTGGCAGCAGTGGTGTCTTAACGCGACTTGGAGTATTTGACGTGTCAGTCTGTGCCTGCATGTATTGGACTAGAGGTGACCTTGGTGGTTCCATTACAGAATACAGCGACTGATTGCCACGGATTCTCGGAAACACATTAGTTCTGAACGGCAGAGGCTTGTCTGTAGTTTTGTTATTTGCAGAGTAATCCCGCATGAATATCAACAATGCATCGGATCCATTTTTGCACACTTTTGGTGGTGGCCATTTTATTGGGTTATCCTTAGTGAGAATCACAGCGAGCGTAGGCGAGACGCCGAGCGATACAGGCAATATTTTCAGTTTGTTTGATTGGATGTTCAGTTTTGACAGTGACTCCATCTTTCCAAGGTCGTCCGGCAGGCTGCGCAATGTATTGTGGGACACATCGAGCTTCTGAAGCTTCATGAGTCGCAGAAAGGACTTGGGAAGACTGACAAGTCTATTGTTATTGAGAATGATGGTGTGTAGATGGATGAGGAGCCCGAAGCTTTCCGGGAGGCTTCTCAGCTGATTGTGGCTCATGTTGATGTATTCAAGATGTGGAAGACGGAGTGGCAACTCAACAGGGACATCTGTGAGACAGTTGAATGACACATCCATGCGTTCATAGAGGGAGACTGCATCACGGATACTCCAAGGCAGCTCAAGCATGCATGCCTCTGAATATTCTTGTTTGATGTGCTGAAGAAAATATGGATGTGTTAAATAGGTGATCCACCATAATGGCATATGTATCTGAAAATGGCATGACCCAAAATTACATGAAAAAGTCACATACAAAAATGGCACATACTATATATAACCGAATTAAGGATGCAAATGGCACATTTGTATATAAAATATGACTCACAATGAAATAAAATGTTGACGAAAATTACATTTATTCATGGAGGCATTGATCTGATGGCATCATCCCAATAGCCCCTCACAATGTGGGGAATCGACTCCCAGTAGCCACCTGTTTGGCATGCTATTCATTTAACTCACACCCTTGAGTAGTCATGATTTATTTTTACAATAAAATGTAATAATATGATTATGGTATAACAATAAAAAAATAAAGTAAACATTCATCAAATAATTGTTGTTTATATTTCTTTTCAAAGGTAATGGTAATTGTACATCTTAAAAGTGTCCAATGTGAGTTAATCACTTGAAGCCCCATTTAACTTCCACACATTGATTGGATAGGTCATTACCCAAATATTTCAATGAAGTCCTCTACATAACGCTTGTCTGAGGTGAGTAAAACCCAATTTAATTTTCACTTTCACCCACTTTCCAGAATCAAGGGGTCCTCCACCAAAACTGGGGGTCCAAAGTTATTTGCATGAAAAAAGCCATAATATCAATTTGATTTCTGTTTGCCGTTTCCCATTTAACAATGTGTTCCCACTTGGCACAATATGTTCTCACCTGAAATGGCTAATACTCTTGAACATTATATATATTTTATATATATATATATATATATTATATATATATATATATATATATATATATATATATATATATATATATATATATATATATATATATCAAACTAAGACCACTGAACATGAGAAAGATGTCGACCAAAAAGCTGTAACAATGCTTATTTGAATATTGTAAAATCGTGCAATTTCTTCTTCAAGTTCATGATTCATTGTCAATGAATTTTTTATTTGAAAAAACTTTTTTCAAACCAATCTCAAACATTGCAAGTAGAAATCATTTCAAAGCAAGAATGTTTGCTTTGAAATGTAAATGCCCTTATACCCTCCTAACCTAAACGGTGCTCCACCATTGAGGCACATCCAAAAAAGGCACAACCCAAAATGTCACATACTATAATGGCACAACTGAAATTAGGATGAAGATGGCACATTTGCATATAAGATGTTACTCGCCAGGCATGTGTTCTATTACAAACATTCTATTACTTCTTACATTATTACCAGGATATCTATTACTATTACTGGGTCGTTATTGCTATTGTTGAATGTCAATTAATTATTTTTTGATGGGTGTGTGAACCCTATGGACCCATTGCCTATGGACTCAGTATTTGTAGTACTAGCTAAACATACATTTGTACACCATTTGAAGATCTGAGGTTAGAACATTTGTCCAAATTTGAACAAAGGGTCTGTGTGGCAATGTTACCATGTGGCAATTGGCAATTTAAAAAAAGAACTCAGAAGTTTGGCTTAAATCAAAGCTTACTTTGAATTCCGTACAGGCTGCGGCTCTTGCTCCAAGATAACATTTGTTGCCTGCTTGCACATCTCTGAAACCATGCCCTCTGTGTGTGCTAGGAATGTGTCAAGACATAGCCACCCAAATGGGGCATCTTAACAATTAGTAACTGGCTTGCTACACCTGCATTTTTCGTTGAGCAGGTATTTCTGAATGCATCAACTTATTCCCTGGCCCAGCCACTGTTTACAATTACTAGCAGTTGGAATAACATGCAAACAAACCTATTTTTGTAAGTTTGCGGCAATAGATGTAATAGAAAAGTAATAGATCTATTACTATTACTTTTTGAAAAAACCTCATCTATTACTTTTACAGAAAAAAATTCTTTTACAGATTACATATTACTATTACCCCATGCCTGTTACTCGCAAAGAAATAAATGTTGACGAAAATGACACACGATTATGAATATCATTGTAGTAGTTTAACCACACGAAACATATCAGGTTAGTGGTTACATGCACGATGTGTCCACAAAATTTTTCAATTTAATCACATAAAAATGCTGAAAAATGTAATTGTTCATGGCGAGAAATTTTAAAACTGTAATTTAATGAAAACACTTCTTGTTCACTGTGGATGCTCGAGGCAAAATCTTATTTGAGCTGCCTGGTTATACAACTTACATTCAAATGTGCCATTTTTGTCCTTACTTCAGTTGTGCCATATTTGTTTGTGCATTTTTCATATGTGCCATTTTGGGTCATGCCTTTTTTTGATTCGATTTTGAAATCCTAAATTAACTCCAATCTGGGGCATTCCATCTCAGACCAACCAAGGCATGTTGTACCCATATTTTAATTCAATCAAAATTTTACAAATTAATCCATAGGTCAATATAAAAACACATGTTAAACCACAGGGCTGTAGCTTGAATAGTTTCTGAGTTGACCATTTCAAATTTGGCAGATTCTTTCATTGTTACCACTTTTCGGAAATTGTGAAGATTTCTTGTTCTACTTAAAATAGCAATAACTCAAAGCTGTTTGTGCTAGAACTGAGTTTTGGCCTGCTTATTCTCCATTATATGTGGATAGCAACATACATACTATAGTTCCACATCTGTATATTAGTTCTCCCACAATCTGCCATTGAAGTTGTGTGTTTTTATGTGCGAATTTGAGGCAAGAGTGATTATGGACCAATATTTCAACAAAATATGTTAGAACACAAACAAATCTTATTTTGATCAATAGTACACCTACATATGTTGGTATATGAGAAGTTTCTCTCTTGATTAGTTTATGAGATACTGATCTCAAAAGTGGCCTGTATTTAGCAGCCAAAAATGGTATGTGAGCATGGAGCTATTTCAATTTATATTTTATACGAAAGGCAGGTACAAATACATATTTCAATAGACTTTTTTGTGTTTTTATCTAATCAATAGATCACAACACAATATCAAACCCAATAGCTGATTTTACTACCTTTTCCATCTCTACTAAGAAAATTATGTACATATTGACATTGTCAAATAAAAAAAACTTCTGAATACATAGTTCAGGATTATATGTACCTGTGTCATTCCATGTGAAATCAACCAATGGTAAAAAGTTGATGTCTCAGAATTTACTTAAATTGTAACCAATGATTAAGGGGCTATGCTTAAGCACCTGCGCAAAAGAAGTAAGCATTTGCATGCAAATTGTCTCTGTAATGCCCTAGTATAATGTGAACAAGGGGTAAGCTGTACTAAGCGCCCCACATCATGCCCATTATTTTTTACACGTTTTTATGTGCCTCTAATTGGAGTTTTCAAGCTATGTATCTTAAATTTGTTGAAAATGAAAATACACTGGTACAGATTGTGAATGCAAAATTTGTCGAATTTATAGCTGTTAGCTGGAAGCCAACATCAAAGCAGATTTCCATCCAGTTCTAGACTGTTGTCTAAACTGCAGGAGTGAGTAGAGTTCATTGTGCAGATCAGCCACAACCAAACAACCAGTGTCAAAGAAAGCTGCCAGTCATTTCCAGGCAATTGTTTGAATAGTCCAATTGCCAAAGTCAGTAAATGAGTTCAATTATGAGTGAGCTGCATGAGGAATCAATGAAGCCATACCTACAGTAGACCAAAAGGGGTATACCCTGAAAACAAGAGTAGGCCAAACACAGCAGACAAAATGGGTGTATACCAAGTGGAGTGATTAGTTTCATTTTACTTTTAAAAACTATCACCATTGTATAAAAGTAGTGTTTTAAATAATATATTTAACAAAACATAGATTTGTTGTGATGTTTGACCAAGGTCGCGATTTTTGACCACAAGTTCAGTGTCAAAAGTCACGAGACCAACACGCTAATAGCTGCGAACACAGAGCTACATTAATTACGCCATAGGCATAGATACCAGGCCTGGGGTAGTAGTAATATGTAATAGTAACGATTACAATTGTTCAAGTAATAGTAATAGATGGAACTGACCTCAATGTAATAGTAATAGAAAGCAAAGTAATAGTAATTGAGCTATTACTTATTACAATTGAACATTTCAATCACACAAACATTCAATTTCATTGAAAACGATGTGACCAAAAATTCAGCATTTTGACATACTGGTACTTAGACATGCAAATATGTTCAGTCTTTCATGTGCAGTTTTATTTATTTCCCAACAGTGGTAATAAAATTATTTAGTATCCAAATCATGACAGTAAATGAACTTTAGCACTATTAGCAGAGACACTGTGACAGTGTGATTGCTGCATGGTTAACTTATCATTTGAAGCCAGGTCCACCAGCCTTCTATCCTTTTCACACAAGCCTATTCATTCATTAACTGAAGCAGGATAAGGGTTCCAGGCTTCCAGCACTAAACAGACTGTCTTTAACATCTGAATTAATCAATCAATCATTGCCATCTCCCAACCCTAGCTGCCAGCCTGCCATGCTGGGTAATGTGTGAACATAATCCAGGGGCTTACACCAACTTTTCTGAGTTTGTCACAGTTGGGAGCTAGCTTGCACACTATTAAAGTGTAAAAAACATCCTATCCTAGAGCCAATAATTACCTGTCCACCAAGCAGCAGCCGAGCAGTATTGGTCTACTATGAGATAATCAGACTGTGTTATGTGACAGTGACATTGCTTTTCTGTTTCATTCCAATGAATATATGAAATTTTTACATCCGATTGGAATTGTGTGAGGTTCATTTAATTGGGAAATTTATGAGTTAATTGTAATTTCATTAATTATACATTCATCGTTTAATTTGAATCTATATAAGTGATTAAGTATATTAAATGTTTAATCGAAAGAAAATAGTTCCAATGGAAAATGTAATAGTAACAGCTTGAAATGTAATAATGATAGATTATATTGCATTCAGCATGTAATAGTAATAGAAAGGAAAACTAAGTAATAATAATCTATTACATTGCAATGTAATAGATTCCAGGCCTCATAGATATATAGTATTTCTAGTGCCTATAGTTACTATACATGGATATTTAGGCATTTGTGGAACCATTCATGGTCGGCCGTGATGCTTGTGTCATGATTTTGTGGCGGAAATGTTTGGTAATTTTAGACGTCATTGGCATTGCTCCTACCACGCACAAGAAGCCTCTACATTATTGCTTTCTTTGCACTTTTGTATGCCACCATGTTATTTGATCCAGCCCAGGGGGTTTTGTTCAGGGCAGAGGGAGAGAGGTCATGTCCTGATGAGTTATATTCGTGAGGGGTTTTGTTCACGAGTGGTCCTGATAAGTACATGTCAATAAAGTCAAACTTTGGCCTTTACAGTTTATTGCCTTATAAATTAAGAAGCATCCATTAAATGCAAATAAAGGTCTTAAACGTTCAACGTAGAATGTAAATCAACACAAATTATAGGATTCATTGCGCACTAACGACTGACATATGATATGCATAATGTGACGGCCAGTGAAACAGGTCATTGGACATCATCCACTGTCATGTCACTAGCATAGCCATAGCCATAGCCATAGCCATAGCCATAGCCATAGCCATAGCCATAGCCATAGCCATAGCCATAGCCATAGCCATAGGCCATAGCAGTGCCAATACACTTACCCTCTGAAACTGGTTGTATGTCACTTTTCTGCTTAAATCTAGCTCTCTATTTCTTCCATTTTTGTCAGGGTCAAAATCGCGGGATTCGGTGTTCCCCATAGTTTAACATATGTCGATGGACGCGTGGGAACCGACTGCGTGTGCTGCGCTCAGGCGAGATAACTCGTAACTAGATGGACTTCATACCCTCCCACCGATACCTCTTTTACAAGGACACTAACGCAACCCTGACATATTTTGCTTAAAACGCAATGGACGTTTCGTATAGAATCAAGCTTCTTCGCGCATCTGTTTACATTGTAAAGGAAAGCATGCTTTCATCTGCAACGTAATTGCATTTTAGATTTAGATTTAGTTTCCATCGCCGCGTCGGTAGCAGCTTACGTGTCGATGGGTGCCGAGCGAAGATGCCCTCTCATTTTTGCTCTACGTCATCAGTTTACGTGTACACAAAGATACCCATGATGTCAGAAACAGGTGGACTTTTAATTTCATAGTTTTTGGGCTGACAGCAAACTGTCAATTTGTGCTTCGATAGCATTTGATAAATAATTTGACAGCATAACAGAACAGATGCTTGAACAGTGGTAGTGTAATTGTTGCGCGGTACTGCAGTGTATGTAGGCTGTTCGGCCACTCCAAGAAAATGTAACCGCGCCTCCTTCACTGGTTTCCCCGTGCCCGTGGCGTAGTTTTGAGAAAGACAACCATATGGTTACGACCATTTGCTATTTAACGTGCACATCTTACATCGATTCACGTAAAATGGGTTTGATTAATAAATGCGTCATTTCAATACATTTACTTTCTGCCTTCTAAGTTCTGATGGCTTATGTGTTTTTCATGCATCAATGTCAATTATGCGAAGGCCATGATTATTATAAAGGCCTTCGTATTATAAAAGCTAGCCTAGCCTAGGCCAGCTTAAGAGGCACACGTATAATCATACTATCCTGAAAAGGCAGGTTAGTAGAATAATCCAAACACTTGTAACAACATATGTGCAGATTATATAAATTAATAGAATGTGGCAAGCCAAGAGTTTGAATACTAACTAGAACTAGTAGTAAGTGACATTGTACCAAGTTTGATGAACATAAATATATAAAAATATTTAATGTTGTGGCATGTCAGGCATCACATTTTGTTTGATCAAATTAACATGTCCAGCTATTACTGTTAAACTGGCCTTTCTGCTGATATAATGTACCAGTTGAATTAATTAATACCTGGTGTACTGGTGAATGCCAGAAACGTTACACTGATGAAACTGCAACCACTGGCATTCATATGCTGCTTTCCCAAAAATCCGAAGAAACTTTTGTGCAACAGATCCATATTCTAAATCTCTAACAGTTATTTCACCAGTGCAGTGCAAACAAATTGTTAGAAAGGTTGTCTTTAGTGAAAAAAAATTACGTTTATAAAACAATGAATACATGCACTGGGAAGGTGCTGGCTGCGGAAATGGCTATGCGTGTATTATCCAATCAACTACCTTTTTATATGATGTGATGGTCACATTCCTAGCCAAGCAAAACCGTAACAACAGCACTGATTGGATAATCAATGGTAGCAGATTCATTGGCGTACCTTTTATTGCCATTGTGAGTATATCATAAAAAAACTGAACATTTGTATTCCTAATTTCAGCAAAATTATTGGTTTTGCTATTTGGAAACCAAACACCATCGTAACAAGTTTAAAACCACAAAGTTGAGAGGTTATAAATGTTCTTAAAAAGTCAACAGAGAAAACACAATAATTGTGTTGCCATACCCAGTAATCTTTTGGATGGACAGATGGATGAATCAAAACAGGATGACGCAGCCAAGGTATATATATAAACAGATAAAGTATATATATAAACAGATAAGGTATATATATAAACAGATAATGTATATATGTAAACAGATAAGGTATATATATATAAACAGATAAGGTATATATATAAACAGATAAGGTATATATGTAAACAGATAAGGTATATATGTAAACAGATAAGGTATATATATAAACAGATAAGGATGGCAAGTAAAAGAACCACATGGCAAATGGAGATGCAGCAATACCAGAACAAATAAAAACATTTGAATCAACAGACAATAATATTATTAGTTGCAGATACTGTGGGTAAATTCTGATAATAAAAGTGATGTGCCTAAATTATCTGAACAGTTAGCATTTAGATCTTATAAGATTATAGCATAAAATGTTTGTATGACAATCTGTTTTTTCATCCAGGCGTGGTACCGGCAAGTGGCAGAGTTTATATATAAACTATATGCCACTTGCAGTTTTAAAATTTGTGCCCAATCCTATCTAGCATACCTGGGGCCAATGTGCTCGGTACTCAAGTACATTTTTGAAGTACTCGTACTCCTAGAAATTATTGGTCATGTACTCATACTTGTACTCATGCTCAATGTACTCAGATTTTACGAGTACATCGGAGTACTTTTTTAATATGAAAAAATTATAATGAATATGTTATTGTTAGATTATATACCGTTTTATGTTATTGCTTAATAAGCCTCATATTGTGTACTATGCAGAGTAAACGTACATTTACATTGTCTGATTTGTGAATCCAGTTGCACATGTTCTTGGTAAAAGTGTTTTGTAGTGAGCAGATCATGGATTTCTCTATAGTCTACAAATCAGAAGGTGGTTAGATAAAAGGCGCAATTAGTGCGATATAAATAAGTACGATATAAATGACGATTAATTCTTACTGACTACTAGTAAACTTGGATAGAATAAACAATTGATTGAATTGAATTGACAAACTACAGAATTTTATTAACAGTCAGGTGCTAGCAAAACTACATCTAGGGTCTGAGAGAGCAGAGGTAAGAGAAGTGATAAACAAAGAAAAGCAGTCCTTGAGGTTTCAGGTGAGAAATCCTTTGGTGCCTCAGACCTGTTGATTGCACTATTTTATAACTTGTTTAACACTGACTAGACTTAACAGTTACCCACTCATTTGAGATCATTACAGAAACATTATCCCATCCTCATCAGCCCCAGTAGAGAGACTTTTCAGCATTGCAGGGAAAGTGTTCCATCCTGAGCAATGCTCCCTTAAGTACACTACATTTGAACAGCTGATGATCATTAGGAGCAATGGGAAATAAGGAAAATAAATGAGGTCTCCAATGAACATCCTAGTTTCAATGCTTGGTCTTGACTTTCCAAGTTTTACCTTACACTTTATGCTCTGTAATTATGCTACTTGTTCATGAAATAAAGTTTTTTATGGTTTTCCTCATAAAAAAATCAACTGCTTTTGCATAATCAATTGTTCCTGAATTATATAAATTAATTAACAAGTTTTATTTAAAAATATGCTATTACTAATAATTTACTGTATCATACAAATATGTACTCGTACTCTTGCAAATGTACTTGTACTCCACTTTTAGTAATGTACTCAGACCCTCTGCTATCTAGGTTTACACAAAATGTGGCTAATAGCAATATTGATTGGACATCATTTCCCAGGTAAATAATGCTACATGTACTTACATAGTGACTTCAATCTGTTATAACCTGTTTTAATTGTAGCTGGCTGCTCATCTAAAAACAACAACATGGTTTATTATTCTGTCAAACATATTGTCATGCACCCCTCTATATAGAAGTCTACAAGATAAAATGCCTAACAATAAAAAATATTGTTCGTTAGTAATTCAGTTCGCTATTGTGAAAGTCAAATGTAGTTACAAATTTGATTACTTATTGGTTTGAAAATTGGTCACTTTTAATTGAAAAATAAAATATTGTTAACAGACAGTTTGTTAATATAATTATTACATTATGTACATGAGGTATATTGAATAAATGAATATAAATCCATTGGGTGTATTAACGCATTTACAAATGCACAAAAACTACCCATCCTTCCTGATGAAATGGGGTTTGTACCCCATTTTTGTATGGTTCCTTCAAGTATACTTTGCAGATTGTAGTTTCTATGATCTATGTTTAACTTTCCACACATGGTATATACATTTTAAAAGATCTTTCCAGACAATAGTTTGTCAACTCCAAATTAAAGGGATAAAAATTGACACTTTAATGATGTAATTTGTATTTGGTGTATTTAATGATAAACAACATATTAAAACAATAAAATATGTGTATGTGACATGTTGTAATTCCACATTTGGTCCTCTTAATATAGCATATCTTAATTTAGCCTAGTGTATTTAAAGTTTTAAACGAAACATTTGTATTTGAAAATAAAAAATGCAACATTTTGTATTTGATTATAACCATGTATTTGACCCCCAAGTCTGCTGTGTAACACATTGGCCAAAATAATTAAATTATCAGCTGTCTAAAAACAGTACATAAAAATAATTCACAGATACTTTGTCCGAATATTTATGCACATGAAGTGAGTCATGATGTCATGTCCCATTTAACCACCTCTAAAATAATCGGATCTTTACCTTTGTAACTTCATCTGTGGGAATTGTGCTGTATAAAAGATCACTAAATAATATAAACTTATCTGTCTTATTAATATAAACATGTTATATTAGCTGTACATAAAATGTTGTTAATATATGCTGAAAGAGATACAAAATGAATTTTGCAGATAGTTAGGTTGTCTGAAAACATCTTGTGACTTGTTACAGGAGGCACGAGAGACAACGTGATGAGAGAGGAGGGGAATGATGCAGGGCAGGCTGGCAAGGTCAAAGGATGTGGTGATGTCAGGAAGAGAGATGCAGAAGAAGCTGTGGATAAAGATGTACCAGCTGGTGGTTATACCACAAGGATTGGCACAGAAGTGAAAGAGACTGGGGCTATGAATGGAGATGTGCGAGCTCCATTGGCCGAGCAGGAGGATGAAGAGTTGAGCAGTATCGAAGAACAGCTGGAACTGGATGACACTGAATGGCCAGACAGCATTGGTGAGTGTTTCCTTATTTTATCCTGTGTATGCTTTTTATATTTAATTTTAAGTAAAGCACATTGAGCTTTCAAAGAAACTGCTATATAAAAATGTATTAATTTATTAACATAAATTGAGCTTTCAAGGAAACTGCATTATATAAAAATCTATTTATTTATTATTATCATAAATTTTTATTTTACTCCCGTATCCTGACTGGTTTCTTTCTGGGAGGATGTTGACATACAATTCCTCCATCTTTCTCGTTTCTTATAGCTGCCAGCCACAGTGCTGTGATCAATCATGTCCATTCTTAAATGTCTACAGTGTATATGTATGTGATTTGTCAAAAATACCACGTTTTGGTTGGATTTATTCCATTTAATAGTTTTACATCATAGAAATTACGCCAATAAACAATATGCTTGAATAGACTTATAATATTTGTATTTGAACAAGTAGTTGTATTTAAATACGTTTCAGTGTATTGGGCCCCATGTCTCTTCACCAGTGATTAATAATAATAATTTATTTTATTTTATATAGCGCCTTATCCAACATGTCTGTGGTGCTTCACAACATGAACATATTAAAATTTAATAATATGGTCTAGAAGTGCTAAGCAAAGTAATAGATAGATTAAAATACTACTACTAATAATAGAAAAATATAGCACACTATAAAATAACAATTAATTATTCATTAATATTTATTAGTGTTTCTCTGCATTCAGCTGATGAGGACGATAACTTTGACAGTGCTGACGAGTCGGGCAGTGATTTTGAGGATGTCCCCTACCCAAGCACCTATCTGGACCGTGACAGTGACCCTGACCTGCCAGACACGGTCACTACACTGACCAGCCTAGATGGCTGTAAGGTCTACTTGGTCGGCACAGCACATTTCAGCCACACTAGTCAAGACGATGTAGCCAAGGTGACTGCTGCTGTGGTGTATAGATTGATATCTCTGCATATAAGTTTGCTGCTTGACGGGTCAAATTATATTTAATATAATTGTGATTCATTAAAGCACATTTGGGTGGTCAAGATGTTCGAATAGATATAATTTATCCTATTGTAAAACCTGCTTTAACGGACACCTGTCCACAATGGACACTTTTGAAAGGCCTGAATTACTTGCTATTAGTTTGCACTGTCCTCTAACTGCCCATAGCAGCCAATGTGGACAATGGACGGAATTTGGACCCAACCATTTATAGTCACCCCTTGGCTTCTCTTGGACATCAAAGCCATTTCAGTTCGCCTTTAGGTAACCCTAACCCTGCTTTGTTTTGACAAAGACTCAAATTGTAACTCTCAGAAGGCAAGCTTCAACTAAAGTGAATGAACAAGAAGTTTGTCAATGTTACTATGGCCCACATATATTATATATGCATATATTGTTTTATTAACTGTAGCTTTGTACCATTCACGACAGTACCAACTAGCGACCATAACAAATTATGATGGCACCACCTAGCAAGTGTCCACTTAATCAGATTCTCCATAACGGACACTTGTCCATGGCAGACATAATGCATAATCCCGGTAGTGTCCGCTATGGACAGGTTTCACTATATATAACAAATTTTTTTTATAAATTAGCTGACTTACCCAGTGTTGCACGGGGAGAAAAGGCAGCCAGTACAAGGACTTATGACTTTTATGCCTACCGAATCATGGTATGGCTAACATCGTTACGTTTAATTGTTGACAGATCAAGGCCTAGCCAAGCTGCGAAGAAATAGTTAAGAGATGACATTTAAAATTCTGCATTTCTTCTCACAAATTATTGTAAAAAAATTAGTCCTACTTTAAAATTTCCTGATTATAATTATCCTGTTGTCGTGTTTATTGATAAATGGTAGATTATGGCAGTTTTTGCCATATCATAAACGTGTTTTCATAAACCTGTTTTCACCGAGACAGTTTATACCGCAGTTTATACTGGTATTTACTACCATATGGTGTAAATCATGCAACCCTGTGGTTATGATCTTCTGAGGGCCTGTGATGTGTATGTTTCCGTGTGATGTCAGACGATCTCTGCCACCCAGCCAGATGTTGTCATGGTGGAGTTGTGTAAGAGTCGAGTCAATATCCTCAACATGGATGAGGAACTCATCCTGAAGGAGGCTCAGGACATGAGCTTTGAGAAGATGCGACAGGCCATCAGGCAGGTGAGGGCAGCAGGTGGGGCTGCAGATGGGTGAATGTAGCAGACGGGTTGGAGCAGCAGATGGGTGAGGGCAGCAGACGGGTGAGGGCAGCAGACGGGTGAGGGTAGCAGACGGGTGAGGGTAGCAGATGGGTGAGGATAGCAGATGGGTGAGGGCAGCAGATGGGTGAATGTAGCAGATGGGTGGGAGCAACAGATGGGTGAGGGCAGCAGACGGGTGAGGGTAGTAGACGGGTGAGGGTAGCAGATGGGTGAGGGCAGCAGACGGGTGAGGGTAGCAGACGGGTGAGGGTAGCAGATGGGTGAGGGTAGCAGACGGGGGGAGCAGCAGACGGGTGAGGGCAGCAGACGGGTGAATGTAACAGATGGGTGGGAGCAACAGATGGGTGAGGGCAGCAGACGGGTGAGGGCAGCAGACGGGTGAGGGTAGCAGACAGGTGAGGGTAGCAGACAGGGGGGATCAGCAGATGGGTGAGGGCAGCAGACAGGTGAGGGCAGCAGTCAGGTGGGGCAGCAGACGGGTGAGGGCAGCAGACAGGTGCGGGCAGAGGCAAGAGACGGGTGAGGGCAGCAGTCGGGTGGGGCAGCAGACGGGGGGAGCAGCAGACGGGCACAACACAAATGTTGCATAAAACTTATCATGCCTTCCAAATCAGCTAGAATGATGATATCCAATTTTTTTTATGACATTTGACTGCATTTCACTAAGTTTAATACTAAAAGAAGTGGTTTAATTGGGAAGGAGTTACCAGCTGTTTTGTTTGATGATGATATGTCAAATGGGTTTCCCCAAATCACAATGGCCCTCCATATATCTTTTTATGATTACAAAGCACCTTTGAACAGGTTGGTCCCAGATATATGGTGCTTGAAAATTGTTAGTAATAATAATAATAATAACTATTGTTTCAGAGTGGCATCTTACAGGGGATCATGCACCTTCTACTTCTCAGCATGTCTGCCCATCTCACCAAGGAGCTGGGCATGGCGCCAGGGGGTGAATTCCGCAGGGCTTTTGAAGAGGTACCCTATTGATACAAAAATCCATAACTAGATAGTTTTATCATAATAAACTACTTGATAGGTTTCAGGTGTGTAGTGCATCATAATTAACTGTAGCCATTTAATATTATTATTATTCATTTAGATTTGCTTTGCTCGTCATACAGATATAATTGATAAACTAAGATACTATAAACTTTGATGACAAAAATATGCAACGTGAAATGACTATTTCAGGGAAAGAAATTGTTTAGGTTAATTTAATACCATAATTAATATCAGGATGGGTATAATACCAACATACACATGTTAACACTGTCGTATCGGACTGGTATCTCACTAATGAGTCTCAAAGACTTACGACCACACAAACTGAAGATCAGTTTTAAATGAGATCACTGATGAAGGACTGTTCTAAGATGTCTTTAATGCAATTCCTTACTCTTCATTATAAAAAAAATTAACATCAGTGTAAATATGAATTTTGACTTCTGCATTAACACACTGCATGTGTATTAGATGTTATAAGATATAGCGAGTGCGTGTCACAGGTTATGATCTTAGCCCTATCTTGTTTTGATTCAACCTCTATTCTGTCACATGTAGGCACAACATATCCATGGCTGTCGGATTCACCTTGGGGACCGCCCCATATCCATCACACTGAGTCGTGCCTTGGGTTCGTTATCAGTGTGGCAGAAAGCTCGGCTAGCGTGGCACATACTCTTGTCAAACGAGTCAATAACGTACGTAGTTTCATACATTGATGTATTTATTTTTTTCAAAAAACATTGTTTATTATCTGATCATAGTTCATAAGAGTGTTGACTTTGGTCACAGTTCATAAGGGTTCAGACTTAGGCACAGTTCATGGAGGTGCTGCCTGTGACCACAGTTCACAAGGGTGCTACCTTTGATCACAGTTCATAAGGGTGCTGCCTTTGATCACAGTTCATAAGGGTGCTAACTTTGACCACAGTTCATAAGGGTGCTGACTTTGATCACAGTTCACAAAGGTGCTGACTTTGATCACAGTTCACAAAGGTGCTGACTTTGATCACATGCAGTTCATAAGGGTGCTGACTTGGGGCACGTGCAGGCAGTTTTGTGTAATGGTGGTTGAAGTGCCACCTGGTGAATACAAAGTTGCATACAGGTTGATGTAATTGAAAGCTTCAGGTAGGTGTTCATGTAGGTGTTCGCGTAAGTGTTCATGTAGGTGTTGTTGTCATACATTGATGTTTTGAATGGCATCTAAGTCTAAGTAGTTGCTAGAATTTAGAACTACTGTAGTACCTGCCTTTAACGGACCCTCTGATGAGCGGACACCTGCTATGGCGGGACACTTTCTCAATGTACGGACTGTTTTACCATGTTAATGTCCCTCTGATGAGGGGACACCTGGTGAACACGGACAGTGGATAGGATATTTTGGTTTTCTGTCCCTGCTAAGGCAGACAGTAATCATTATTTTCATAAGTTTTTTCTCTAAATATTTTATTTCCAAAATGGCGACGGACAAACAGCATGGTGTGTAGTGGGAAAAACAACGTTATATCGCGAATTCAGATATAAGGCTGTTGGTCGTGGACCCCAATTTTCTGCCGCCGGGGGAAATGCCAAATGGGCCTGCTTAAACCTACTTAGAATTGCTTTGACAATTCTCAAGAAACAGGTGAACAATGTCAATGACAATGAACGACTGTCAACAAGTTGTTTGTTTGGGTGCTGCCGCCGACATCAATTAGTTCAGTACATCGTCATCATAGTTCCATAACGGTTTACGTACATGTATTTTATTCAGTTAACGATTAAACAGGGTGTGACATTTAAACATAATACATGTTGATGGTAGTTGACTCGTTTAATAAGCTCTATAAACTGCATATTGCTGTATAAGACAGTGCTGCAAGTACACTGTGGCTTCGACAACGTTCTTGGACTTGGAGCAGCAGATGGCGATCGCTGTTGGTTAGTAGCACCCTGGTGGCAGACATGGGAACACCTAACTCCCCTTATTTCAGCCCTCCACTCCAGCATTCCTGTTCCTCCGAAAAGGGGACACCTGCCATGTAGTGACACTTTTGCTTGGATACAGAAATGTCCGTTGAAGGCAGGTACTACTGTATTGCAAAAAGAAGCTAGTTAAGAGGTCTTCTAGAAAATAATACCAATCACTAAAACAAAGTAACAAACAACTGCACAGTTGTAGAATGCGTTATCAATCACTGCAGCATAACAAACAGTTGAACAGTTCTAGAAACTATTGCAAGTCATTGCACTGAATAATTGTAACGCTTCGATTGGAAAATAATGTAGAATAGTAATAATGGCGTGTGTGCGTGCATGCGTGTGTAGAATAGCACGACAGTTAGTCGGTGTGTCAGATTGGCTTGCTCAGCCGGGTTTAAGAGTCAGTTAAATTTCACCAGCAATTTTGGATGTTGTGTAATGCGAATAGGTTGGTATTGTTTCCAGTGTTCTTACTGTGTGGCGTTGGGTGGGGGTGGCAAGTAATATGCACAGTCAATTTAATAAAAGATTGCTTTCTTTTGTTAAAATCATTGAAAGAATCGACTTATGTCATAGTATAGAGCCGGTCTACTTTTGCCCTTTTTTAATTGAGGAAGGATTTTAAATGGAGTAACAAACAACTATGCAGTCTTCCTTTGTGTCATTGCAGAAAGGAAGAGGTTGAACGGTGTAAGCAGAAAGACTTACTTGAAGAGATGTTACGGGAGATGACGGGTGAATTCCCTGCCCTCAGTGAGGTGTTTGTGGCGGAAAGGGATTTATTTCTCGCCAATTCCCTTCGGTTGGCCGCCAGACCCATTCTGCACCCATCACTTGGTAGGCATCCTTGACATCTCAGTGACACTTTTATATTTCCTAATTTTGTGGACAAGATGGTAAGGTGTATATTGTTTGAAGTGGAATATCTAAACTGATTTATCCTTGCTACATGAAGTTGGATGTCAACATTAATATAATACAGCATAATTATATGTAACCCAGTATCAAGTAACTTAAGTCTAAAATGTAGTTATCCTTGTAATTAACCAACAATAATTGATGATTGGTTTGTAATTTTTCTGTTGTTATTATCATAACTGAAATTGCTACTAGCAACAGTTAGCTTTATTTAGCTTCATTCGCTTTAATTGGCTGTGGACCATTCGTCACTGGTCGGACAGGTAATGCTTGGCATTTCCTTGAATTGCATTTCCTTTGATATTGGGCTGGTTCCCAAAATCACAACTGACCAAGACAGCAAATGGGATGAAGTACCAATGACTTGGCACACTTCCATACATTGTGTAGGATATATGTCAGGGGTAAAGTAGTACAACTACCAACCCTGTATGAATCAAATGCTTTACTACAATGCTGTCAATTCTATACATAGATGATATGATGTGGTTGGCATGCAGGTCAAGTGCCGTCTGTTGTGGTTGGTGTAGTCGGCATAGGGCATGTCCCTGGCATTGTGGAACACTGGGACAAACCTATTGACATAAAACCTCTGCTCACGTGAGTTGCCTTGTAATGTTTCTCATAGAAACAGTAAAAACAGTAATTAGCCATTGTTAATTACTTATAATGTTGAGGCAGTTATGATTATTGTATTGTTAATTTATACAGGCATAATATAAAATAAGAGCAGGTTATATCAAAACATTATTATAGAGCCACATACAGCCAGGAAACTTGTATTAGGTTATATTAATTTGTTATAGTATGGTTGCAATGGCATGTTGCACCTGTAGTAGTTGTAGTGATGTTTTATACTGTTGTAGGGTACTTATTTTATTTCAGTTTCAGCAGTCAGATGTAGCAGTGCAATGGATATAGATCTGTGTATTCTATTTCTTTCAGAGTTCCACCAAGGTCGTACATAGGTGGCGCTTTGAAGTGGGGCATGAAGGCAGCTATTGTTGGGTTCATCTCGTGGGGCTGCTACAAAGCGATACGGCTCTCCACGTCGTACATGCTATAACATCATGTGACACCATAGCTTCATTTATCAGTATCTCACAACATCCAGTAGTTTCCACAGAAAGGTGATTCTCAGATCACTATGACGATTTGGAATTAGCAAATATTCTCAAATTAAATGTGTAATTTCTAGTGCAATTATATATATATATATATATATATATATATATATATATATATATATATAATGTATATATATATTGTATGTATACGAAGTAGCTTAACATCGCCTGAGTAAGGCAAAGTTCTCCAGGTCATTACAATGAGACATGTTTCCCACAATGTTACGTCACATTGGTCACATGATTGTAGGCAGAATGACATCTGGGGACCGTTTCACCGAGATAATGAGGTTATAAGGAAAATCCATCGTAAAACAGAATGCTCCTTAAATCTGTCAAAAGCTAATTATAAAAAATTTCATCATTAGCACCACATTGTGCACAATTGGACAAATATATAGAAAAGTTGTCAGAAATTCATGTGGACACTATTTCTGTGGCACACCGGTGAAGAGTAAATAAGTTTTGACGGTTTTTATAACAAAACTCGGAGAGCACTAACAACCTCAACCGAAGTGGTGTCGTCGAATATAGAAATATGATGGTCAGAGGTGTACATTTTAAGTTAGATACAGCTTAAAAATTGTACAAATTTGAATAGCAAACACTTCCCTAACAACCTTGACCTTCGCGATGCTGCAAAACTGTGCACACGACTTATCAGCGTCGGTGCTGTAAAATATGTGACGTAAACAAAAGCTATGATTTGCAATTATATTCATTGCTCACATTTTCAAGACCGTTTAAAACTATTTCTGTGTAAAACTGGAGTAAAGATAATACACAGTTATGTAAATTTCACTGTTTATGATGGAAATGTTTCGCTTATGAGTGGTCTAAATGACGAGTGTTTTTATTAGGGATTCTATGTAATTCTTTGTGAAACAGTGTTCTGTTTCGATCATAGCTAATGAGGGCATCTGGTTTTAATGATCGAAATTATGCTTATGATTATAATAATCTTATTGAAACGGTACCCTTGACGAATACGGAGAAGCTAATATCCATTGTCAGGGATGTTTTCTAGAATATATTGCAATAATTCATGTAATGCTTGTAAGTTTATTGATGCTGAAGTTTTTTATAGCTATAATTATTATTCCTTGAATGGATTGACATTCTGGTTTCTTGGATTGTCATATTTGACTTGGTGATTACCTCTCAAGAAATAAGGTATTAATTCTGAATATTTCAGCTGTCTCAGTGGACATATGTATGTCGCTATGAGCCAAGCAAAGACTGACATATTATTAGACTATGAGGATAACTGGTTTAGGAGAAAAATCAAGACATCAGCCAGTAGCTCCCACCAATCCTTCACCAGCTTGTCACATGACCTTATTGGCCCGAAAAATATTTGGGACGTATACCTAGTTTCTTGAGACGTTATTACCATGTAAAATACAATAATTGTTGTTATTATGTTTAACTGGTACTGTATATCCTGTGATAGCAGAAAGTTGGCTTTGATTTAAATATTTTGAAAGTTATAGCTAAACTTGGTTAGGCTTTTAGCTGTCGTTACTGGGAATATTTGAGATGTGCTTAATGGGAATCTCCGAGATGTTTCCCAGTCCTTGCATTTTCTGCCGTGACAGATTTATACTTTATTAGGTTAGTAATTTTGATTATTATACCAATTATTAATATCATAAAATGGTGTAGTTAGTGTTCTATGAACAGAGGTCTATTGTGAGGATAAACACTTAAATTCTGATGACATCTTGCTATTTAATGTCCATATGTTTGTTTTGCTATACTGTGAAATTAATACAACTATTAAGTTCTTTATAAATACTAAATGGAAATAGAAGCAAACTAACTGGTAAAATTAAAATTGTTCGGCCTTTGTATAGTATGCAAATATTATTTGGAAAAAAACATTGAATTTAGCAGTTTTTAATTTAGTAATTTTACCAGTATTGGTTTGCCAAAATTGTACTGATACCTTTGAAAAAAGTATTCCAGGAGGCACATTCTGACTGTAAGCTGTTAATTCTGAAAAAAGTTGAGGCTGCATAAATGATATACAGTGGAGGCCACGAATAGTAGACTCCATGCTCTACCCAGATGGGATTGATTAAAATGTCTTACAAATACAGTACCAATAAAAAATACAATTAATCTGTCCAAAATATGGTTTTGATTACAATAAAAAATCCATCATGATTACATGTATAGATATAGAGATATTCCTTTGATCACAGTTGATTACATAAGTAATTTTAGTTAATTACAAGACATCCTGATTTCATGTGACATAATTTTTTTATTACCTCAGTTAATTTTTGCAGTTGGCTTTTGTGCAGTGTTTATTATGTATTTGAAAATGATCTGCTGAAGAGAAAAGTAATAATAATGAATTTTTTATACATCATTTTGATCATTAACAATGTTTTATGTTAATAAATTATGAAAAGTGTACACATTGATTGTGGTGGTTGGATTAAACATTATGTAGAATTGCTGTTAAAGAATATTAAAGTTTTGATTTCTAATAAAGGTAATATTGACTGTATATTGGTTGTTGTTCTTGGTTGCAAATTTTGAAACAGTGTCTTGAAAACTAAAGCGAGCATGTCATAAGATAGTTGATGTAACTTGCCATAAATGTCTGGTGTTTTAGTTAATTATGAAGAAACAGTATTTCATTGACATTTTAAATTGAGTCTACCTTCAAACCCTGGTCAATGCAACACCCTGATCCTCTCAGGTCATATTGAAATGTATTCATACCCTCTCTAGGACCCTTTAATTTATCTATTTTGTATCTGTTGGGCCCTTACCATTGTCTGTTCTGTATCTGTTGCGCCCTTACCATTATATGTTCTGTATCTGTTGGGCCCTTACCATTGTATGTTCTGTATCTGTTGGGTTCTTACCATTGACTATTCTCTATTTGTTGGGCCCTTATTATTGTCTATTCTGTATCTGTTGGGCCCTTACCATTGTCTATTCTGTATCTGTTGGGCCCTTACCGTCGTCTATGTTGTCCCTCAACCAAGCCCCCAATTCTGTCTGGGCATGTTCATTGCCTATTCTGTCCACTACTCATGCCTTCCACCAGGCCCTTTCCATTATCTATACTTTCTCTCTGGAGGCCCTTTCTGCATCTATCCTACCCTTCCAAAGTGACATTTACAAACAGGACACACGAGCAAGATGACACAGTTTAATAAAAGCAACTGTCGGACATCAAAGCAATCGCTGGAATGTATACAATATGCACTGTGTTATCTAGTTCACCATACAGCAAGGGAAGCCATGACATTTGTAGATAGGAGCATAGTGGTATTACTTTGCATTGTCTATGGACCAACATACCTGGCCAATCAACATTACAGGCTCATAATACTACAGGATACGGAGGCTGACCAATAGAGGGCGCTGTCTCTAGTACATAGCTGACTGGGAGCATGCACACATTGATAGTCTGGTCATGTGACCTCAGTCACAAGATCATGACCAAGCAATTGACCCAGCATCATTTCAAATTACTATTTAACACAACACAACACAACAGTAACTTAAACACTACTGCATATGAACATCAAACAACTACACAATTGAGTAATTTACAGTAGCCAAAAAAAAAGTGCAACTCTGCTCTGGTGCAAACTCTGAGTGCCTTTCCATCATACACTCAAAAAAAACGCATACAATAACACAAGCAAACACCAAATTGTACACAATAATGTTCAGCATCAAAATAAAACCACATAATACATTGGCCACTGCATACAGAAACAGCAACTTTTTGGAATAAGGTAAATGGACGTTCAAAAGGCCTGAAAGTTTTAGCCTTATAAGATATCTAAAAGAACTATAATTTTTGTAAAAACATTCTGATAGAGGGACTGTGTTTGCTAGTTTATAGAACTATGTGATACAGCGGACTCCACTTAATGGAATCACTTCAGGCCAGAGCAATTTGATTTGATAAGTGGCTGATTCACTTAAGCAGTCCATTTTAATACAGCGGGAATATAGAATGATTCCGTCTCAGCCAATATATTTGATTCTACTAAATGGCTGATTCTGTTATCCATGATTCTATTAAGAATCCACTGTACACTAAATTCTTGTCACATGTAATGTGATTTTAATGTGTGTGTGTGTACATATATATATATATATATATATGGAAAAATGTCAAAGAATCTGTTCTTATAAGCATACAAAAAAAATTGTTCTCTAGACAATAAGGTAACTGTTTAACACCAGTGATGTCATTTGGTAACTAGTGTAGAACAACTGAAAAGTGGTGCCTACTGTTTAACACCAGATGGCAACACTTGTTCCACACTAGTCAAATCGCAATTATGGATCCTGCTGATTAAAAAGGGGGTGTACGTTAATTAGGGCATGCACGCTTAATAGGTTGAATACGGTATAATATGCTATGTTGTAAACTGCCCCAGGTAAATGTAAATTGCATTGGTCACAACATGTCCACATACAATTCAATATACATCTGCCAGATCACACGCAATTCAATAACACAAACATTCAACATGCCATTTAACAATTATATACATATATGTTTGTAATGTATATTTTCTAAAACAAAATGCATTTGCACATGGTTGTTTATCACCTATCTGGCAAGTGTGGATGCTATGAAAACAGTGTGTGATTACGCCTGGCAAGTGGTCTGCTTAACATCATGAAATCCTGTACAATCACGCAAGTGCAATATTTGTTGAAGGTGCAATGGTACAACTAACTACATCTAAAGGAATACACTGTACAGTTCAGTCATGTCTGATCCGTTCTTCGATAATCAAATTATTCAGTAATCCACGATTCACTTAACTGTTTTTTTTTTAGATCACTCAAAATTTCAAACGTCAGATGCACCAAGTCAAACAATTAATGGTCTTGGTGTGTCCTTTTTTTCGATCGACCCATTTTTTCCGTACAACAACTAATAAAAAATAAAAGCCTTACTGGAGATGATACACATTACACATTTATTACCGGTAATTATAGCACGGATGATAGTAAGATGTTTCACCAATCCAGCCAAAACCTTTGGTAATCAAAGTGTGTGGATAAATGAGACATGACTGTATCAGCCGAAGCCAATGATCTGAGATTCCTTCTTAGAAACAGTCTCCTCCACATTGCTGGGTTTGGCCAGAAGAACCCAGATGTACTGGCGCTGCTGCTAACTAATTACACAAACAAACAGGAATGTTCTTAATGTAAATTTACATCTTACTACAAGAAGAGTTGGACTGTTACAATGCAAAAGAAAATGCTTGGCATAAATAACAAATCATAATACAAAGAGTTGTATTGTTACAACACAAAAGAGAATCCTGGGGTTAGGAATTCATGATCACTGTAACCAATGTATCACTTAAAATCCAATAGTTTAAAGATTTTTCAGAACATTTGACACGTGCCAATTCCAAATGACGTAAACCTGTTAATTACATGCCAAAACGTGTTCTGATCATTTATTGCCCAAAATGGACCCGTAAACATTCCATGGCTTCTCAAATACACCCTGTAAGGCTGTATGTTGACATCAACACCTGTAATATCATACACTTGGGAATGTGAAAGTAAACACAAACACCCCACAACAACTACTCACTCTTGAAAGTTACTAATTTGGTCCAACATTTTGTAACTCACACATGCTTACACACCAGATGTATGAACATTCAATTCACACCAACTGAGGCCTTGTTAAGGCATTGGCAGTATTAAAGCTAATCAAATTAAGCATTGTTGTACAATATCATGTCAATCCAGCTGAGATCTAGTTAAGTTATTGCGTAGTATTGAGTCACACCAATTGAGGTCTTGCTTAAGGTATTGGTAGTTCCCCAGTATACCAATCCAACTGTTTACAACTGGAACTGCTTATCAATTATGAAATGCTTAACCCCTTTTGTTTTGATGCACTGCCGAGCTTGGGTCTCCCAAGGATTTTAGCGCAACAGAAGAATTTTATATAACATTATTATATTTTATCATGAAGGCTAATCAACTGAAGCCTTGTAAATATATTGAATTGTACTGAGACAACAAAGACCTTGTTAATACATGTAGTGTAGTATTGAATCACACCAACTGTAAACTTCTTAAAACAATACAGTTTCATGTTGTCATAACCAACCAATGCTTTACAAAGACACTGTGCTTCTGAGTTACACCAACTGAGATAACGAATATATCAATGGATGGTCTGGCTATGGTTATTTTCATTTGATGACAATATTGTAATGTTATATAAATATGAATGTAGGAAAGAAAGTAACGGAAAAAAGTAACATGTTATTTGGATTATTATCACAATTTTATTTCATATGAATATTTTTATGTGATAATGTTGTATGTTATGTAGAGTCATTCTGCAACACTATTACTAAAAGATACTATGAATGTATACATACACTGACTGATCTGATCTAAGTGATGTTGGCTCCACTGATCTAAACTGTAATCCAAAGAGCTTTCTTGATTAAAATAGATAATTGAATTAACAGAATGGCATCCAGTTGCAATATCCTCATAATGGCATCATGGTGATCATTAAGGCAATGTTAGCTTCTCTAGCTGGTTTGCTCTCACAACAATCTCTTTATCTTGACTCCTCTGTTAATAATATAAAGTCAGAGATAGATGGACCTGTGTAACAACAGTTAGAACAATTTTTTCAATGCAACAAATTGAAAGATGAGAAATACTGGAACAATGCTAGAATATTGCAATAAAGTCAAAGAACGAAGTAATGAGAAATATTGATACATTTTTAGGATTATTGTACATTTTAAGGATGTTGCCAATTCAATAAAGCTCATGCTTTTTCTTAGCAAAATGTGTTACTTTTTTCCATTACTCTTTCTTTCGTAGCAAAATGTGTTACTTTCTTTCAGTTTCATGAATGTGTGTGTGTGTGTGTGCGTGTGCGTGTGCATGTGTGCATGTGTGCGTGTCTGTATTGATGACAAGAATAACTGCAGTTAGAACTGTATATCAATGCCACCTCTTTTAAATGCAGCCTACCAATGATATGCACTGTGATGGTAGTTAAGGACGTTCACGGCATACCTAAATATCACAGGACAAACCTAGCAGTGTTATCAATTCGCTGCCAGTCAGCCATCAACATTCTTCAGCATCCAATGTGTCAGTGCAGTGTCAGACAATGGCGCATCAAGTCGGGACATGCTCTCAAGTGTGAAGCTATGTGAGTGGAGACTTCTCGCTAAGACTAATGTTCTCAAATGGGTTGTCATCCATCTAGACGTGGCAACAACACACAGATCATTCACATTAAAGGTACAAGGTATGATAGTTTTTGTCATAAAATCATGTTATATCTATTCTAACATCTTCACCACCCAAATGTGTTTTAATGAACCACAAGTTTTGATCAAACCTTTTTACAACCGTTGGTTGATTTAAAATGTATTTGGTGAACGAAAATCCTAAATATATTTTGGTGTAGTCAGTAACTTGTAGTTACCACAACAGAAACGGTAACCAGACATAACCCCCTCCAGACATAACCCCCTCACTTTAATATAAATATGGACAAAAACAAAATTTTCTCTGAGATGGACAAAACCTGGCATTTGGCATAAATGATTGGTGAGCTCAAATTTCTAGCATATTGTAATCAATCCATATTTATATTACATTGAGGCAGTTTTGTCCGTATTTATGTTTTGTCTGGAGGGGGCTATGTCCGGAGGGGGTTATGTCCTGGATTCATATAAACAGAGGCCACCACCTGCCCCATCACGGTGTACACTGTGAGTACATAATAACAGAAGGTAGACCAGTTGGGGGTATACCTTGAAAATAGGAGTAGACAAATTGGCATAGAAAGCAAAAGGAAAAAGTAACAGAAAAAAGTATATTTTGCTAAGAAAAAGCATGAGCTTTATTGAATTGCAACATCCTAAAAATATGTAATTGTTTCTCACTCTTTCAAGTTTCATTCTTTGACTTTGTAGCACTATTCTGCCATTATAATAATGTTCCATCATGTGTCATCTTTGAATTTTTTGCATTGCATAAATTGTTCTGACGTATTGTCAAGTCAAGATAACGCCATTATGTGTGAAACCAGAGAGATCATTGCAAGATCATACAAGCTAGAGAGCCAACATCACCTTAATGATCACCACTATGCCATTGAGGCCATTGCAACTGGATGCCATTCTATTAATTCAATTCTCTATTTTAGTCAAGAAAGCCCTTTGGATTAGTTTAAATCAGTGGAACCATCACTTAGATCAGATCAATCAATGTATGCATGTACTTTCATACTATTCATACTGACATTCAAGCCAAAGTGAGACTTTTGTATGCTAAGAGTAATATGTTGCATAAAAAAATCACTTGTTCTACTGCTATAAAAAATAAGCTATTTTTGCATATTTCAGTAATATTTACATGTGTGCTTTATGGGTAAATTGTAGAAAAGTTAATTTTCAGCAATTTGTTGTTGCTTATAACAACTTCTACGGGATATTGAATAGACTGCCTACGAGATGTAGCACTAGCCACATGTTCGCTACGGCTAATGTCAATTCATGTAAATGTGTCATCAAAAAGGCTATACAAAGCTTAATGACTAGGATTGGCAAGTCACTGAATCCCATTATACAGAACATTGCAATTAGCTGTTCTGTACATCGGAATTGCGGCATCAATAGATCTTAGCTTTGTATAATTTTTAAATATACTGTTTTTAATCTATGTATTTATTATTTTTATATGGACATACTGATTGATTGTCTGAAATAAAAAAAACATATTATTAGTATTACTATGTTTTAGTAATAGTGTAACATAATGACTTTCACACAACATTATTGATAATGTTATAATAATCACCCAAATAACCTGGTACTTTTCTCCTGTTACTTTTTCCTACATTTAGTATTCATAATTAAAAACACAAAACATAAGCTAACTGGAAAAAGGCACCAATTAGCAAAACACAGTTATAAATTATATGCTGACTGATGAAAAATTATTTTTTGTCGCATTTCATATATTTATTCATTATTAATATTATTTATTCATCATTATTTATTAATAATATCTGTATATCCCAGTGCTACTGCATTACCACATATTTGTCAAAACCCATTGAACACACACTAAAAATCAATAAAAACATACTATAAAAATCAATCATCCTGATTAAAGAAAACTAAGAATGAGAAAAAGTTTGCCATCACAGAAGACAGAGCAGCAGAGATTGTGTGCTTCAATAAGCAGTCAGAGTTGAAGAGACTGGAATGTCACAGTGAAGATCTACCACATGAAATGGTTGGAAGGGGTTAAGTAAACAAAAGGAATCGGCAGCTACAAAGCAATAATACGGTATGTCTGGATATCAGCTGTCGTGTTGTTATATGTAGAAGGAATACACTTAACTGCTAGCTTCGAGATGTTTCCAAAACTGCACATAGAATTAATGGCATCCAGTGTGCAAGCATTCCGCATGATTTAATGGGTTTTCATAAAGATTTCACTATTATTCAGGATGTTGCATTATAACAACTGCTGTGCCCCCACCCCTCCAAAGTCCAATGGCCACAACCACTTATTCTGGTCCTCTGGTACTCCTGGCTCCACCCATTTCTTCTGGCCCTACCACTCCAATGGCCCAAACCTCTCTTGGCTCCACTCATTTCTTCTGGCCCTACCACTCCAATGGCCCAAACCTCTCTTGGCTCCACACATTTCTTGTGGCCCTACCGCTCCAATGGTCCATACCTCTCTTGGCTCCACCCATTTCTTCTGGCCCTACCGCTCCAATGGCCCAAACCTCTCTTGGCTCCACACATTTCTTCTCGCCTAACCACTCCAATGGCCCAAACCACTCTTGGCTTCACCCATTTCTCATAGCCCTACCACTCCAATGGCCCAAACCACTCCTGGCGCCACACTTTTCTCCAAGCCCTACCACTCCAATGGCCCAAACCACTCCTGGCGCCACCCATTTCTTCAGGCCCCCAACTCTCCAATAGCCCAAACCACTCTTACCTCCACCCATTTCTCCTAGTCCTACCACTCCTATGGCCCAAACCACTCCTGGCGCCACCCATTTCTTCAGGCCCCCAACTCTCCAATGGCCCAAACCACTCTTGGTTCCACCCATTTCTTATAGCCCCACCACTTCAATAGCCCAAACTACTACTGGTGCCACCCATTTCTTCAGGTCCCCAACTCTCCAATGGCCCAAACCACTCCTGGCTCCACCCCTTTCTTCTGGCCATACCGCTTTATTGGCTCAAACCACTCCGGGCTACACCCATTTTTCCAGGCTCCAATGGACCAAACTACTCATGGCTTCACCCACCTCTTATGGCTCCAACCCTACAACAGCCCAAACTGCTCCTGGCCCCACCCCAGTTTTGACCAGTAGTATCAGTACACAATGTTACATACCTTCTTATTGGTGGCAATGTTCTTGAGCTTGCTAAAGAACTTTCCCTTCTGTTTGAAGTGAATCCTGTCACACTGTTCCTCATCTTCTTCCTCATTGTCAAGGGCACACGTCTCCACGGCAGGTAATTCAAGGTCCCCACTAGAGGACACCACTAGTTTCATGTACTTGTACTCGAGTCTGAAACGCAATAGAAATGGCAGCAAGACTTTCACTTAGTGGACACACTGTTGTGGTCAGTAATGATTTTATAACAACTTAGGGTTGATCTCAAAACATTGATGTTTGATACTAAACAAAATCAATGTGATTTAAAAAAAAAACATTTAAATTATGGAGGCGAAGAGCAGCATTAAAAGCAATCATTATTCATTCATTCAACAATTTACACCGTTTGGTGTCAGTTTTGTGAGTACACCAAAAAACAAAACATAATTCTATTCATTACACAGGACATTGATGAGAATATCCTACATTGTATTTAATCATAACATGTAATACTGATTATCACTTAAGGCATTTATCATTAAAACAACTTATAGACAGCACATGTTTTGTATTTTTGTAACTGTTTAAACTGCAAAGTTTAAGTATTTATTTTACCTTTGTAATTTATCTAAGGCAACTTGGAGCATGAATGAAGTGCTATTATACTACTGTAATCATTAATGCCCCTGCTATTTATACAGCATTGAGAAACAATAGTACCAGGTATATTAATTAATGGGATAATCCTCCATCTGAACACGGCAACAAATTTAACATCACTGCATGATCTTGTGAATATTGTTGAGGAAAGGCATTTGACAAATTTAAGTTAAAATAACAATTATTTAATCCTTCAATTAAAGATACTAACACCAACTAGCAGTCCATTTGAACATGTTTGTGAAAGAAGCATTTACATTAGCAATTAATGCCAATGGTATATTGACCAATGATGTTTTCATCATACTTAACTAATAGATACCAAAGAGTGAAGATAGCTAATTGCCATTCAGCAGCTCTACACACGTCATGTGGTGTTCCTCAAGGTTCTGTTTTTGGACCACTACTTTTGATTCTTTACACTACTCAACTAAACTCAGTTATTCAAACTCACAACTGGGACCACCACCTATATGCAGATGATACACAGATTTACCTTTCCTTCACTATGCTGGGTACAAATTGCTCCTTACACAAACTCAGGGATTGTCTCCATGATATATTCCACTGGATGACTGACAGCAAATTAAAGATAAATGCAAATAAAACAAAGTTTCTTATTATTGACACACAGAAGCAGCATGGTAAACTAGATTGTTTCTATCCCTGATACCTATGCTAAGCCAGAATTTCACACCGGCTGTCTCAGCACGGAATTTAGGAGTCACCTTTGATTATAATTTTAGACACCATATTTCACAAACTTGTTGTTGCTGATTTGATCGCATTCGTGACCTTCATCGTATTCACCAGTATGTCTTTTGCTGTTGCCAGAACTATTGCAACTGTTCTTGTTAGCAGTAAACTATTGCAATTCCCTTTATCATAATATTGCTCTCAATGACATCTTGAAACTTCAATATATGCAAAATCGTTTGGCAAGGGTAGTTACCTGGTCTCCTCATTTTTCTCACTCAGTACCACTTCTTAAATCATTGCATTTGCTCCCTGTTCGATATTGCATTTTTAAGAACTGTACAATTACCTATCAAGCACTTTCATCCAAGCAACTAGCATACTGTATTTACATTCACTGTTCACACATGCAAGACACCCCAGACAGCTTCAAACATCTGATTCTAATTTACCTTTTGTTCCCATTGTCAAGGCAAATGTCGGAACTAGCTTTTTTAGTTGCTGCACCAACTCTGTGGAACTCACTCCGTTAGTGTTAAGGCAAGGGTGTACTCAAAACGTACTTTATTTTATTACTTCACTGTTATAGAACACAGAGAGCTAAAACTTTCAGAGTTTGTGAGGTCACCTCACAGCATAGCTGTGCATTTTTTTCAGAATTTTTCTAGGGGGTTTTCCCACGGTATGGTGGCCATCTTGGATTAAATTTTTCGTGTCAAATATGTCAGTAACTACCAGTCTCAGATAACCCAAATTTGTTGTGTAATTACTCTAGACAACCCTTGTGAAAACCACCAAGCTGTTTTTTTATTTTTCGAAAAACTTTTTTTTTAATGATTTTTTCAAGTTTTACTGTATGCGAAAATGCAAAAACGGAGGTGAAAAATTGCATTGTGACTCATTGTGTAAAAACCAGGTCATGTTTTCCAGAAAGTATCTTGGTGGTTTTCAAGAGCATACTATCAAGGTACACTATGGCAAGTTTCAAGCAATTCTGTAAAGCAGGAGCACGGGAAAATGACACGGGAGACAGCAGGTGTAAGGAAAAAACGTGTTTCTGAGATAATCGCGTTCAAAGTTTGGGTACATGGGAACACACATTTCAACACATAAAAAGCAATCTAGATGACTGAAACTTTTCACATATGTTAGCCAATGTATAATCTATCAATAGGTAGAGTTCACAATGATTTCCACTGCAAAATAATAACAACATATGAAAAACTAAGCACCATAACAAAAAAATTTGCAAAACAGAAAAACGTGTTTGTAAGATATGACACCAGTCCACAGATAGTTAACTAGAGTACAGATAGAGTTCACTGGAGCACATAAAAAGTTCACTGGAGCATGGATAAAGTTCACTGGAGTACAGTGTCATTGGTACCCTCTGTAAAACGTCCCCATGCCGAGGGTACGGTCGACAGCTTGGACGGAGTGAGTGCGCTTCTTGCATAGCAGCAATACTGCATGGAGTATGATCACTGTTGAGATATTTGCACCAGCATCTTGTTCATGTATACATCCTTAAATGGTAAGCACCAGACATACATCCCCTCCAGAAGTTTGGTGTAACCAAAGTTCCGTTCAGTTGCATTCTCGTCTTGTGATGCTGACGGCCAATTTGATTCCTGGAAACAGTTACACAAAACCAATGTATGTCATGAACATCGCAAGTATTCATAACATGTTCAACAACAAAAAAGGTCCATGTTATGTTCAATTTATTTCATTGCCGTACATATAAATATAGTCTAATAATAGAGGTAAGTTGTAATATAAACAACATTTCCATTGAATAACGTGCTGAGTAGAAATGTCATCCTTCAACAACAGCATCATCTGAGCCTCTGTACAGCTACATAAATATAGTTGTAAGTCATAACTCTTGTCTCTACTTCTGCAGGCTCTGGTGTGCCTGTAGTGCAATGGGACCCTGGAGCTGGGCTTGAATGTCAACACAGGACGAATAGCAGCATCAACGTTTCTCCAGCGAGATATATGCCACAAAGGCTAACCATGTTCGGAGAAAACATAAATACACACATATATATCTGAATCATACATTGGGAATATATAAAACATCCGTAATTGAACTTACTCCGACTACCATTCTTGTCGGCATCGTGGGCGTGGTCGCAGACGAAGTTGTGGACACAGCCGGTTCATCGACGGATTCAACACGAGATTCCTTGCTATCGCGCACTAACTGCAATTGTGCACGCTTCAACCGCTTCTCAGCACCGTAGCTAACCAATGCTTTTGACTAAACCGCATAATGTTGCTTTAGAAAGCGATATAATTGAACGTAACGCGGAAGTTAGCAATGTTGGCAAAGGAATCGAACGTATGACGCGACAGGCTGGAAATTAGTATTACAACCAATCAGAGCGATCGCTTGCCGGCGACGATTCGCCAGACTGGGGAATCCGACATCACGTGATACCGTTTGGCCAATCGTCGCGGGATTCCCCCAATCCTTTGTCCACGAGCCGCTGGAGGGGGGTTCGTTCGTAGTCGAGACTACTCGGACACCGTCGGTGCTATTTTTGAACGGTTTCTACCATCATGCAGAGCGAAAACAGGGCTTTCCCCTGATATGCGCCATGTTGGAATTGCCGTAGTTTTCGGGCCACGATCGATGTCGGAAAATCACATAATGTCCGATTATTCACGCTTGATTTGACAAAAACAAAGACTTAGCAATGATAGGCATCACACAAAAGGCATGTTTTATGATAAAAACTTGTTTATTTCGACAGTACAACCTACATGAATAGCAAGTTGAATAATATTTCTATATGAAAATGTCAATAACTGAAAACTCATTTTATTGAAAAAAATTCGTAAAATCACATTTTGATCCGAGTACACCCTTGCCTTAAGTTGTAGGAAATATAACAACATTTCGCCGTAAACTAAAAACCCATCTGTTTGAACTTGCTTATTCTCCTTAGCTCCTCAGAGTACCAATTCAATTAGGAACTGCTTAACCCATTTTGTTTTGGCAGCCATTTTCAAAAATGGTTTATTACTCAGAGAGAGCATACATTCCTTAATTCCTATCTTTTTCGTTATCTAGTCATTTTACTTTACTCTTCAATTTATTTATTCTACATGAGCCAGCAATATGCATAATTTGTTGACTGGTGTTGCCAAGCCTGTGGAAAAGCAGGTTAAAATTTTTTTATGTTTTGACAATTTGTAAGACCAGTAAACTTTTGTCTTTACTAGGCCTGCTGTCTAGTAACAAATATGCTACCCATGCCAATTATTTGAATTTCAAACCCTTGACATTTTTAATTAATCCACATAACGATTCCATCGTATGCCTAACTGACGAGCACTTACTTTTGATTCTTCTTCCAGCAGTAGATGAGGACACCACACATAATAACAGCTACAGCAATCGCCCCGCCCAGCAATTGCAATACCTGCAAGACATTACAACTACGGTGTCAACAAATATGTTTTACTTGCTAATTAGATTACGTATTCAACTTACTAAGTGTACATGCCCTAATAAGTATACATCTCATTGACCACCTATGAATGTATAAATGGCTGGTAGCACCAACACAGTCCCTTCTGTCGAGATGTGCCTCCCGATGTAGATCAAATTAAAAGATTTTTGCAGGGCATGTGGTTGACTATACGTCCATCTTTTAGAATGGATACTGACGCCTGATCTGTCACGCTAGCTGTTTGCCTCCTCACCACTGCTAACTTTTCTCTAAAGTTTGATCCATAAGTAGTTTCAAACACGTGGTAATCAAGAACGGCTGAACGAAACGTGTATGTCTCCAACTCGGACTGTACGCCAATCAAAAGCTTTGTTTATGAGATAATGGCGCCATCTGGTGTGAGACAGTTGAAGTGGTGCCATCTGGCATGTAACAGTTCATCGTCATCTTTTTAAAGTATACTGTAAACTTGTTAGGTCAAATATAGTTGTGTTTAGGAACTATACGATTTTAACCTATTGTGCAGTGGACATTATTACTCAAGCAATCACTGAAGTAGTTTCTTCACTGTTGAGATTTTGTCATCAAAGTCTACTTTACATTATTTTATTTTATGCTGTGCAGCTCATAAGATTTTTTCATTTGTATCATACGTAATTGCTTCTACTGGTGATCGGCATGTAGGCAATACATTGATGTATGAATGTACTGAGGTATGTATTGTATACCCAAGAGCTCACTCACCCACAGTGGCAGTGATGTGCAGTGGAGTTTGTCTTCCTTCCTGTCAGGACAGTGTCTACAACATCCACAGGACATGCATTAGTTACATAACACTACAAGACACTGGGTACCAAGAGATGAAAATAACAATTTGCTAAAATACATGTCAACTTACTACAACAAAACTACTGTCAGTAAGGTCAAAGGATATATACTCACATAATTCTATTATTAAGGTGAGACATGAGAGCTTTATAGAATTTTATTTGCATACCTAGAGCAATTACTTCTGCCAAAACTGTAGTGTCTTATTGGATAAAACATATATTGAACGTTTTTCTGCCAGACTTCCCATTTCCATGGTAACAAACAAAACGACCACCATTTTGAACAAACATATGGCAAATTGAAAATCAACGCCATTCTTTGTTAAACAAAGATATCATTTTAATTCTTACAAAACCATCTTCAGTATACATTCTATTACACAACTGGTAGAAAACATTTTAATAAAACTTGACTTAAAAGACTTATTTTTTGGCAACAACTACTTATGTAACTTTCAAACTTTTTATTATCTTGAAAATGTTTTGTACCAGTTGTGTAGTGAAGAATAAGCTGAATATTACACTCAAGGCGAGACGATACTCGGAAAATCACCTCATATATATTTTTATCTTAGAGAACTGAAACTTTCAGAGATTGTATGGTGTGTCCAAGTAAACGGGCGATGTTTTTGGCATGCAAACGATGCTCGAAAAACGCAATACATTTAGCCTATTCATGCTTCAGCTGACAAAGAAACAAAGACTTAGACCCGGTCTTAGTAACGATGAGCATCACACATACAACATATTTTATGACATAAAAAAAAAATTTTTTGGTGTAAAACATACATGAATGGGAAGGTTAATTTTTGTACATGGAGATGTCAACAACTAAAAAATTATTTTCTTGTAAAAAAATCTGATAAAAAGGTGTTATTTTCCGACCATCGCATCGCCTCAAAAGCTTATTTGGCAAGCATAATTACTTGCATAGATATCTTTCTTTCAATTGTGAAAAACATGGTTTTGACAAAATGGCAGTTGAAGATTGAAAAACAAGGTTTGTTACTTGAAAGACCTTGATCCATGAATAAAAGTGATTTAGAGGTACGTAATTGTTATAAAAGTGAAATTTATGTAAATATACAAAACTATTAGAATACAGCGGAAAAACAGTCTGAGTATTTTCTTCGCAAAATGCTACTTCACATGCTGTCTCCCCATAATTTTTTTAATTATTATTATTATTATTAAAACATAAATTTCTTTTAGGGGCAGGAAAAGGGGTCCAATTTCTAAAGTGGTCCTGTATACATTTAATTATTTATTACTACGCATTCATCTTCTGAAGCTGCTAAACTGTTATAATTACTATGAGTCTATGATAACTAAGTTGGTAAAACTAAAAACAGCTTTACGTACATACTAGAGATGAACATACTAGAGATATAACATAGACTGAACGCATTTAACCATTTGACAATGTATCTTACTTGGCATGCTGGTAGAACACTCGCTGTACTCCTCCACTGCATTCCCCCTTGATGGCCGAGTATTCCTGGTCGGTGCACTTAGGACAAGCGGTGGCACTCCTCCACAGAAGATGGAAGCGACAGCCATCACACGTGCCATCCGTGCACCTTGGAGGAAGTTCAATGCTGCCTTTGCCAGGCTGTGATGTATCGCATCGCACAGTGATCACAGTTGAGCGACCATTTGGACATGCTTCAGTCGGCCTGCAAACATTCACGGTGTCATTTAGTTTGATCATCTAGTTCTGATTTACTTTTTGTTCCCAGATTTGAAACACACATAGGGTTTTCTCGTTTGCCACACCAATTCTTTGGAACTCGCTCTCTGTTAATGTAAGGTCAACAGAACATTTAATAACATTGTCCCGTCATCTAGCTCCCTAGCGTATTCATACTTCTGTTGACAAATTTAACATTATTGATGCTGAGATTGCCTAACCCCTTGGTTCAGGTTTCCTACGATTTTGGAATAATAGAAACTATTGTATTGAATTGTGTTAGTGGTGAATTATTCTATTTTTGTGGTGGGATGGCTAAGAATTTATAGGTGTTTCCTGGTTGTGTGCTTGAGAAGGTAAATTTAGTATTTTGCATACTGGTCTCAAATTAGACTAAACAAAAGCTAATCACTGATATTATGTTATTTTGGATTCAAAACAATTGCAACAGTAATAACATTTTCTACACCTACTTGGTATTGTTGGAACTGTTTCCCAAAATTCCCATTTTATTATTTGACATTACCCTTACCCTTGGAATGACAACTTATTCAGGTAAAGTGTCCAAGCTATGTCTACGTTTGATGGTTCCATTAATCTTATAATATATATATATATATATATATATATATATATATATATATATATATATATATATATATATATATATATAAAAATAGATGTACACACCTGTGTGCAACATAGACAAAGTGGACATCTAGATCTTCAGCTGAAACAAATATACACTGTATATACAAATGAAAAACACAAACTGTTTGGTATGAAATAAAAAACACAATTAATGACAAAAAATTTACATCTGTTTCATACCACACACAAGATTGTTTTAATAATAATGCTCAATGCACAGTCAAAAACATGGTAATTGAGAACGTTTTAAACAAGTTTGCCGCAAAGTTGTGATACAGAACTAAAGAATGTAATGAAATAGTGATGGTGACACTGTTGTATTGTCCCTTAGTATGACTTCAAAAACTTGTACAAAATATGCAACATTAAGAAGGAAGATAGAGGTAGTCATGACAAATAGAAAAATATCATAAACATTGAAAGAGAAAGGTATGAGAGTGTATAATGGTGGCATCATATGATATTTTGACCCAGCGATAAAGTGACCTGGTTCAAAATACTATATACTATAATAATAATAATGAATAATTAATTAACTTCTATGACACCTATATCCTCAGGAACCTGAACTCAGAGGTGCAACAAAACAGAGTCATTAAGCATAATGGTGAAGAGGGACATGCAAAAGTCGTTACCAGAATGTTTTTTTTAGGAAGGTAGCTACAGTTTCAGACGTTTTTAAAGGACGGAGAGTTCATTCCAGACCCTAGTCTGCCCAAGTTAAGCTTAGTTTTAGTAATAATAAATTGTTGTGAAATGGATGATCTGAGCTGTGTAGGGATATTTGAAAGATGCAGGAGACTAGCCATGTAGGGTGGTTGTTGTGTAGATACAGCATGATATGTAAGAGTGGACCGTTTAAAATTGACTCGATAAGTAACAGGAAGACAGTTTAACTGTTCAAGTAGTAATAGTGATGGTAAAAAATCAGGTGCCCTGAGTACCACATGTGCCAGACAATTTTGTACTCGTTGAAATAGTATATCGACCCATGGGTCACTTTACCGCAGACTTTCCCCCAAGCTAACATTCATTTCAAAGTGTATGGATCTGTACGAATTAGCAGACTATTAATTAAATCAATCCAAAATCATGATAACACGTATTTGACAAAGTATTTGTCTTAAGTATATCGGTAGGTTTAGTCTCCATGGCATGACCCGGGTCAGTATACTACCATGTGAATATGACCCCTGCAGGCTAACCTCATACCTGTACATCTAAACCATCTCCTCCCCATTTACTTACAATAAGCACACACATATATAATATTAATTAAAAACCTTTTTCAGGAGTTCTTTCCAAAAGAAAGAAAAGAAGCACCTACATGCAGTAAATTAAGATGTATACAATATAAGACAGTATAAAACACTAAAGTGCAGATCTTAACAAAAATGCGCTATTGTCAGGGAGCCAATGCAATGATTTAAGAAGTGATATTGAGTGAGAAAATGCCTGTGCGGTCTTGCCTGAGTAACCACAACAGAAGCTGCAAGTCTGCGAGAACAACTGCATTTGGAGAATTATGGGAGCAAAGTGTATACAAGGAGGGGTGAAAGAGGGCTTGGGATACAGTTCAGCTTAACAGGAAGAATATCAATAGTTTGTTGATGAGGGCAGGTCACTTGGTGTGGATGGTGGCAGGCCGACTACAAAAGGGAGCAGAGGCAGTAAAACAGTGACGCTGCAATACGGGTCTTCATAATCCTTCAGAGGTCATCCTTTTAAGTGTTCCTTGCACAACTGGTGCTGTTACGACACTGTTACACCTACTGTCCTCAGAGAATCCTTCACTGGCCATCATTTGCTTCATGTTCAGACTCGATCCATTGCTTGTTATGTTCACAAGCACATCACCCAAACTACAACAGTTTATATCACATATCATTATTCATACATCACCCAAACTACAATAGTTTAAATCACATATCATTTTACAGTTTACATTACAAGTACATCACCCAAAAGGAAGCAATTTATATGACATATTAAATAACCAAGAAAATTACATCACAAGACATCCCAACATGGCATCATCAATCATCATCAACCACTTCAGAGCTGGTGTTCTCGATCTCTCACTACTACCCCCCCAGTTTAGCTGTGATCAGCTGTAAATGAAATATCACATCAAGCAAGCCAACACAAAAACATTACCTAATCACAAGCGTATCATCTGAGAACAAATTCTCCTCACCTGACAGACTGTACTGTCACCATGCTTGACTGTTCTCCAGTTGACGGAGGAATGACAGTCAAGCGACAAACCAGAGATGTCACAGAGTCATCCAAATCCTGCCAAGACAGACCATTATAACTAAGCTGATAAGTATATTCTTCCACAGATGTGATGTGGTTCACATAAGACACACATTTCAAAGAGCTTTTCAATATAAAATACTGGAGTAAATAAAAATCATCACTGTAATACTTTCTAAAATGTAAAAAAATACAATGAACACTAAATGAACATCCAGGATCAATGTACTGAATGAATAAATAGTGTTTGTTCGTCTATGAATGTCTGCATAGATTCCTGCATGTTAGCATTAAGTTAATGATGATATACACATAATATATAAAGTAGAGTTCTTACACTTGATTAGAACTTCAAATAAGTGGCATGGCCAGGATGTTCTACACCAAGCCGGACATTGTAGGCATATATCTGATAAGTTATTAATTATTTATAAACTGTCAAGAAGAAATGCAATGCAAAACTGGTTTCACTTGATTTCAAAATATGCAATCATTGGCAATTCGGTGGACTCTTTTGGCAGCTGCAATTTTATTTAATAAATTACTTTGTCTAGAAATGGTTTGTAATTTAATTAATGCAATTTATCAAAATTCCATGCTTTAAAAGCAACTAATAATGTTTTTCAAGCATTTCATGCACCACAAAAAGTTTAAGAATTCATCTTCTATACAATAAAGTAGTTTGTGGCTCGGTCTGTCTGTTCCCTCATAGCTATGTCAGTTTTGCAAGTATGGAGCTAACATTTTGTAGGTGTGCCTGGGGATCCATGGGAATGGTTCATACATAAAAAAATAAAAAATTCTTTGAGGGGTGGGGACATTCGTCCAGTGTATTTATGGCTTAACATCTGGATGTTATAGAGCACATACCCTGCTGGCGCTGATGTTGTTGCGACAGGTGACAGGCGGGCGGTCGGTGGCGCCACCACACAGACTCAGGTTGAACATGTGGTGAAACTGCATGCCAGTCGATGTGAACAACTTGCCAGAGCTCACTTGGTGCACACTGGAACCGACAAGAATCTTGGTCATAACTGCTGCATTCACATCAGCAGCAGATTAATTATGTCAACACAGCTGTCATGTTAGCACTGTTGTAATTTTCAGCACTGGTGCCATGTCAGCACTGTTGTCACACTAACAGAGCTGTCATGTCAGCACTGTTGTCACACCAACACCACTCTCACATCAACAGAGCTGTCATGTCAGCACTGCTGCCATGCCAGCAACACTGTCACATCAACACCAATCACTTCAGCACCGCTGTCATGTGCTGTCACTTCAGCTCTGCTGTCATGTCAGCACTGTTGTCATTTTAGCACTGCTGTCATGACTCATGATGACACTGTTGTCATTTCAGCACTGCTGTCATTTCAGCACTGCTGTCATTTCAGCACTGCTGTCATGTCTGCATTGCTGTCATCTCAGCACTGCTGTCACCTCAGCACAGCTGTCATGTCAGCACTGTTGACATGACAGTACTGCTGTCATTATTGCATGTTGTCACCTCAGCACTCACATCTGCCCTGATGTTACATCAACACTGCTGTCATGTCAGTACTGCTATCATGTCAGCACTGCTGTCATGTCAGCCCTGTTGTCATATCAGCACTGCTGTCATGTCAGCACTGCTGTCACGGCACACTGCTGTCATGTCTGCCCTGCTGCCACGATAGCACTGCTGTCACATCAGCAATGGTGTCATGATAGCACTGCTGTCACGTCAGCAATGCTATCATGATAGCACTGCTGTCATGTCAGCAATGCTGTCCTGATAGCACTGCTGTCAGGTCAGCACTGCAATCACATCAGCACTGTTGTCTTTTCTGCATTGCTGTCATGATGGCACTGTTGTCATTTCAACACTGCTGTCATTTCAGCACTGCTGTAACATCAGCAGTCAGCACTGCTGTCATGATAACATTGCTGTCATGTCAGCACTGCTTAGCACTTCTATCATGTCAGCAGTGCTGTCACATCAGCACTACTTTTGTGTCAACATTGTTGTTACCATTGCTAGCATAACAATCATGTCAGCAGTGTTTCTGTTCACAGTCTGATAGCTCCTGTCATATACAATCTTCTATAACAATCACGTCAGCAGTGTTTCTGTTCAGTCTGATAGCTCCTGTCACATACAATCTTCTATAACAATCACGTCAGCAGTGTTTCTGTTCAGTCTGATAGCTCTTGTCACATACAATCTTCTATAACAATCATGTCAGCAGTGTTTCTGTTCACAGTCTGATATTGCTCCTGTCACATACAATCTTCTATAGCAATCATGTCAGCAGTGTTTCTGTTCACAGTCTGATAGCTCCTGTCACAACAAATCTTCTATAACAATAATGTCAGCAGTGTTTCTGTTCACAGTCTGATAGCTCTTGTCACATACAATCTTCTATAACAATCACGTGAGCAATGTTTCTGTTCAGTCTGATAGCTCCTGTCACATACAATCTTCTATAACAATCATGTCAGCAGTGTTTCTGTTCATAGTCTGATATTGCTCCTGTCACATACAATCTTCTATAACAATCATGTCAGCAGTGTTTCTGTTCACAGTCTGATAGCTCCTGTCACAACAAATCTTCTATAACAATCATGTCAGCAGTGTTTCTGTTCACAGTCTGATAGCTCCTGTCACATACAATCTTCTATAACAATCACGTCAGCAGTGTTTCTGTTCACAGTCTGATAGCTCCTGTCACATACAATCTTCTATAACAATCACATCAGCAGTGTTTCTGTTCACAGTCTGCTAGCTCCTGTCACATACAATCTTCTATAACAATCACGTCAGCAGTGTTTCTGTTCACAGTCTGATAGCTCCTGTCACATACAATCTTCTATAACAATCACATCAGCAGTGTTTCTGTTCACAGTCTGATAGCTCCTGTCACATACAATCTTCTATAACAATCACGTCAGCAGTGTTTCTGTTCACAGTCTGATAGCTCCTGTCACATACAATCTTCTATATTCTTCACTCACTGCTTTCCTAATTCAAAGCAGTTGTTACTAGACACTGACTAAGGGCTGTATGCTAGAAAGTGGACTAAGTTAGTCCCTGGATTAATTAATCCTGGGATTTGTTAACCTGGGGCTAAGCTAATCCTGGGACTAAGTTAGTCCATATGCCAGAAGATTTTTAGTCCCGGACTCCCGGGATTTACTAATCCCAGGACTAAGCACAGTTATGAGGGACTCTGTTGGGGATTCGCTGGGAATTCCATTGTTTTGATGGTAAACTCTTTGTTTCCACCCTGCACCACAAATCTACACCATTAAACATTTCCTTATAGACTATTATATATTCTATTTTTGTCTGTGCCCTAGACCCATCAGCTAGATATGGGCCTGAATGCCTTCTTTGACAAGGATTATTTTTACAATTTTATTTTATAAGAATACGTTGTGCGTTATGAAAAGTCATTATGTTACACTATTACTAAAACATACTATGAAAGTACATGCATACACTGATCTACATTGATATGATCTAAGTGATGGCTCCACTCATTTAATTTCTAATCCAAAGGGCTTTCTTGACTAAAATAGAGAATTAAATTAACAGAATGGTATCCAGTTGCAATATCCTCATAATGGCATCATGGTGATCATTAAGGCAATGTTAGCTTCTCTAGCTGGTTTGCTCTCACAATAATCTCTTTATCTTGATTAACCCAGTTAGTATAAAGTCAGAGATAGATGGACCAGTGTCAGAACAGTTAGAACAATTTATTCAATGTAACAAATTCAAAGATGAGAAATACTGGAACATTATTACAATGCTAGAATACTGCAATAAAGTCAAAGAACGAAGTAATGAGAAATATTGATACATTTTTAGGATTATTATATATTTTTAGGATGTTGCAATTCAATAAAGCTCATGGTTTTTCCTAGCAAAATGTGTTACTTTTTCCGTTAGTTTTTGCTGTTACTTTCTTTCCTAACAAAATGTGTTACTTTCTTTCAGTTTCATGAATAAGTATGTGTGTGCGTGTGTGTGTGTGTGTGTGTGTGTGTGTGTGCATGCCTGCATGTGTGCCTGCATGCGTGAATGCATGTGTGCATGTCTTTGTATCTGTGCGTGTATTAATGACAAGAACAACTGCAGTTCGAACTGTATATCAACGCCACCTTATCTTAAATGCGCGCACGCGCGCGCGTGTGTGTAAATAAATTAATTGAATGATAATAAAAAAACACAACGCATATATATATATATATATATATATATATATATTTATGACAGAACAACACAATGACTCATGTAATAAAACCTTCATATTTGTTATTCATCTTGCCAATAAAATGGGACATTCTGGCCAGATCTCTCTGGGGCCAGCTGTGACACCCTGAGAACTGGATGTGAGACCCGGATATTTCACGTGACCCGACTGCAGTCCTGGGCCAGCTACTTGATCATGATCATGTGACTGCGATCACATGACCAGAGAATCCTGGGGTCTGCATCCCTCTGGGTGTCCAGCCAGCCCAAAAAGAGGTGTTTAAACCGAATGCCCCAAGATATAAGGACGGGGTGAAAATTGTATGATACTGAACGGTTGTTAATCAACAACCAACCTGTTGTAGCATAATAAAGACAATTGTTACTCATAATCTTGCCTGTGAAGTAATTATAGTTGGTACTATCAACATATTGAAATATATAGTAGCTTCTCATGTAGGAAATAAATAAATATGTATAAGTAAAGAAGACAATTATAATTGTACACACTCAGTTAGTGTGACTTAATATACATACATGTATACTGTTGACAAAGCGGCTTGTCTTGGCCATGACTATGTAAATAGGTGATACAGTACATAACGAATACATGCATATATCAAAATACTGATCAGTACCAGTTGTATACTACATTACTAAATCATGGTTGTCACAAATATGTAACTACGTTGTCCATATACATGTACGTATATAAATATATTACTGCATACTTATCACACCTCTTAACTGAAGTGATACTAAATAAATTATTGGTTAGTAAATTATTCACACGTTACTGCACATGGCTTGTTGGGCTTCTTGCAATGATTTGTAAAATATTTAAATATACCTGCATTAACAATCAGAGTTCCATCTGCCCAATGTTCATGTCATGTGATCTGGAATGTGTGCAGCTACTGCTGTGGTAGCTGCACCTATCCGGAATGAGTGACCGCTATACAAAGATGGATTGTAACCAACACTTAAAAGAAGCATCTTTAGTTACTCTATTATGAACGAGTGTGTCAATGGCACCCCTGTTAAAGTGGTAAACAAGGGGTCATGTGACTGCTACCATATCATTCCTTGTCTGCAGCAGGGCCATCATAGTATGCAAAGGGCTAAAGTTCTGCCCTGTCTTGATCTTTTCAACTGAAGTGTGAAATACCTTTCATAAAGCCAGACAGAATGCTGTCTTTAGGACTAAGTCTTCATATGGCCTAAGAAACCTGATCTTAGAACATTACACATTTTACTTAAAATCTCTACTGTAATAGGTAGCCTGGGTTTAAACTATATTATCCTGTGATTTCTTTACTGCTTTTAGAATAGTTTGCAAACACAGGAAAGGCTGGAGATTTACAAAACAAATGCCTACTAGATGTCTTTATGGTAGAATACTTTAACTGTAAGACACTAAAACAGTGTGTGTCACAAAGTAGACGGGAATTTCGTCTGATAGAGTTTGGTGTGTGGGACTCATGCATCCACTGGAGACATATCTGAAAATCTTCTCAATGCTCTAAATACCCTACCTAATATCATATCACATCCGAGGGCATGGATACTG